>JADLZN010001210.1:0-42546 GCA_018155175.1 Sinocyclocheilus anophthalmus
AGGAACACATACATAGTGAGGAAGACGACATTCAATACAGAACAAAGAACTTAGAACCAGGAACACTTTAAATACACAAGACATGATGAGGGGAAGACCTGGAGAAACAACTGGGATCAATAAACATATTTAAACATGAGGGAAAACTGGGTCATGGAGCACATGGGGGAGGAGAACACGAGACACAGGACTGACAATCTCCTGTTGTCTTTCACATTAAAATCCTCCCACATATTTGTTTAGAGCTGTTTTTGCTTGTAAACGGTGCTTGATCTGTGATTATTTCTCTCCTGATTCAGACCAGATGACTTTTTCACTGGTTAAAGCATTATTATGGATTATAGACTCGTATTTTAGCCAGAAGCAAAGGTTTGATGGATTTGGTCTTACAAAACTGCTCTTTTCACTTCTCAAGATATTAACTGGTGGACTGGAGTGGTGTGATTATTGTGATGTTTTTATCAGTTGTTTGGACTCATTCTGACGGCACCCATTCACGGCAGAGCATCCATTGCTGAGACAGAGAGGCAATGCTAAATTTTTCCAAATCTGTTCTGATAAAGAAACAACCTCATCTACATATTGGATGACCTGATCGAGGGTGAGTACATTTTAAGCAAATTTTAATTTTTGGGTGAACTATTCCTTTAAAACGATTCACACTAACCTCTCCACCATCTTCCACTGCAGGAATCGGTCAAAGTACATGCTTTTCTGGTACTCTGCAAATGGAGCTCCACTCAGATACTCATGAAGTGCCCTGCAAGACCCAAATGCATGTCACATCAGTGCTCACAGACACACATGTACAGATGCATTTATAACCAAACTTGAGGAACTGACTTTTGGCAGCTGCTGAATATATTTTCACTGCACTTCTCAAGTTCCCAGTCTACAATCGCACGCACCCTAGAGAACTAAAAACACACACATGAGCGTGAAAACACCTTCCTTCAGGTGAAACAGTCATCTAGCCCCTTTACTTGTAGTTTAGACAAGTTAGTGACATTTTCTGCAATAACTGCAATATTGAGTTTTGATTATCAGATTGGAAATGAGGCGAAAAGTATAAATGAATGTTTAAAAACCTGTGAGGTGAGATATTTGTTCATGAGTTCTTTTCCAAAGTTCTTTCTCTTGTCATCCGGTGTGACCTCATATTCCGCCTGAAAGAGTAAAAACATTTATTCACTAATATTAACAAATTGCATTTCACAAAATGTAAAATAGATAGTCCAGGTCATGTAAACGTTCATATACACTGAAATCAATCTGATGTATTGTCTTTTTCACTCAGAAATTGCAAGTAAATATCACAAATAATTACAATAAATGGAACGCAGAATGGTGTTTAAATCGTGTAATTTGCAGTACTATTATTAACGTCATGTACTTATCGTGGTTCGGGTTAGAATTAGGGGTTGGCTTAGGGGTTTTTGTATGTAATAATTGTTATTATAGTAAGTATCAGTACGTCAAGTGTAACAAAGGACACCTTAAAATAAAGTGTTACCGTATTTTCTTGTAAAATGTATTCTAATAATCTTTCTTTATATATGTGTGTGTGTGTGTGTGTATATATACAGTATATATATGTTTTTCGCATAATTGCTCTTGAATGAAACTCAAACATGACATTCATTGACATGATTTCATCGCAAAACAAAAGACTTCTATTTTACGTTTAAGCGGTCTGTAAACCTAGTTCACTTTTTAAAGAAACACCAACACTACGTTAACAATGCAAATATGTATGTTTATAAAATTTTTTACTTTAAACTCGCAAGCTCTCTTTTGGTATAATAGTGAAATGCAGTCCACAAAACTGTTAGAAATGCATGAGTGCATGTTTGGCTTGCGGATGGAGGTCATGAGCAGGCGTGAGCCGCTCTGAAACAATTATAATAGCCGCAGGTGTAAATGAACACAGTGCCGCTCTTCACTCTGAAACATGCAGTGCAACTGACTATGTAGTGATTTGATGGAATATACCTCTATTTCAGGTCTATTTTGTTGAATTGTGCAGATCCGATTGTTTATTTTAATGTTGTATGCGATTTATTGAATTATTAGATTCACATCAATTCACAAAGTCCATTTCAGAAGCCTGGTATTAGACAGAAGATCATACCGTTTCATCCAACAGGTTGATGAAGTGCTGCAGATCAGATTTAGTTGCACAGAAAAGACGGAAGAGTTGTTTTCCGATGGGCTGTTTGACACACAGACTGTAATAATCTCGCTCTGAAGGACAGAAAATAACATATTAATATATATTATTGCAGCTTTAAAACAACAATCAGGACATTAACATGACTAATTTGTAGTACTGATAATTTTATGTTTTCCCAAAGTTATGGTGTGTATGTGACCTGGAGCACAAAAGCAGTGGTAAGTCGCTGGGTATATTTGTAGCAATCGCCAAAAATACACTGTATGGGTCAAAAATGATTGATTTTTCTTTTATGCCAAAAAAAATCAAGTAAAGATCATGTTCCATGAAGATATTGGAAATTTTACTATAATAGTATATATTAAACAAAAAATTTAATTTATGTAGCTAAATATGCATGCTAGAACTATTTGACAACTTAGATTTTTTGCCTAGTTCAGATTTTCAAATAGTTGTATCTCAAGCCAAATATTGTTCTATCCTAACAAACCATAATTCAATGGAAAAAAAAAAAAAAGCTTATTATTAAGCTTAGTGACTTATTACTGGTTTTGTGGTCCAGGGTTACATATGCTCACCACAGGATCTGTGGCACTGTATTTAAACTCCACTGCAAAGAAATAAAACACTGTAAAAACTAAACTTGAACTTCTTCTCACCGATGCTATTCTCCAGCTCTGTGCACTCGTTTATGTGCGGGAAACGCAGAAATTCCTTCCATTTTCGACTCCTTCCTTTGCGGTTCCCACCGTTGCCTACTGCACAATAGAAGAAAGAGAGAAACCAAAAAAGACTTTCCCAGCTGAATATAATATGAGAGCCTGCAAAGAACGTCTGATTCTAGTGCATTAAGGAATCAAATTCAGAATGATTTGTCCATTATGTGTCGTTCCAAAGTTCCAAAGTAAAAAAGACATTTAGATATCATGAAATAACACAGCAATTGTGTTTCCATGAAATATTACAAATTAAATAGGTACATTTAATGATTGATTTTATTAATTTTATTTATTCATCCATAAATGTGCTTTTCATTATAGGATTATTATACTTAACTAAAACAAAAAACATTATTGAGAATAAAATAAACATTAACTAAACTAAAATAAATGTACAATAAATACTATTATGATGTAAACATATGTGAGTGCATATAAAAAAAAATGAAAATAAAACTTGAAATAAATTACCAAATGAACTATAAATAAATAAACATGAGAGAAACACACAACAAAAACACTCAAATTAAAATATCAAAATAAATGATTTAATTTGTTAATTACTTTTTTTATGTAATAATCTCTTTTAGAATACTTAACTGTGCATCCTTCAACATTTTCAGAAATACCAAAATGACACCTCCCTAAAAATAGATTAATGAATAATAATAGTTATGTTTATTATTCTAAGTACTTCAGATGGTGACTTTTGGTGTTTTGGACCTGCAATACACTTATAGTCACTATAGAAATGTTTGTTTTGGAAACATAGATGCTTATTAATCACACGTGTGTGGTGTGTGGGTGTGTGTGTGTGTGTGTGTGTGGTGATGTGTGTGTGTGTGCTGGTGTGTGGTGTGGTGTGTGTGGTGTGGTGTGTGTGTGAGAGTGTGTGTTTGTTTGAATGACGGTTGTGACAGCAAAATGAAAAGAAGCATGGCATCCTGTACTATATGAGCCTGTGCTAAAAATAGCTGTGGGAATAAAGCTGTAGGAACTCTGTAGATATCAGATATGAGAGGACACACCTTACGGACTCCTTCACCCAGACAATACTCTTCACCAAACAAAAAACTACTGCTTTATTATGAGAGAAAGTGTTATCGAATGACTTGTACCTGTTCACTCGAGCAGTTAGTGCTGAAGAACTGTTTGTAAAGTTGACAAGACAGGTTTTGCATATTTGGAAACAGCGACTGAATCTATTTTTAGAGCTCAGATTAGTTGCTGACAGGCCTTTAACCGCAGCGAAAGAAGTCAGACCTGTTTGTGATGCAAGGCCCGTGTGATGTCAAAGGCATTGTGCGTCTGGTTTTGTTTGAGGTCAGGGTATTTCAGGTTAGAGGTGAAGGACAAACGGAAATATGTTGAATGTGCTGTTTCTTTTACTCAGAGGAACAGGGAACTAAACCGAATGCTGAAAAACATCACAGTTTTTGGTTTTGCCCAGTGTTTTGGAGTGTCCGAATGAGACATTAAGCATAAAACGTGCTTATGTCGACACTTAATGAAAACAAAAAGATTTTAGGTTAGAGTTCATATGAATGTAAGGGGAAAGTATATCTTATAGGTCCTGCACAATGTGAAAAATGATTTGTGTGAAGTAAAACAAAGATTATTAGAGTACGACTTCAAAGAGAATACTGTTTTCTACTTCAAAATGTCATAATTCAGTGTGTTACTTCTCATTTACTATCAAATTGTTGTATTATTTTGATCCCAATCTTGTCTTCACTAGTTCATATTTAAAGAACTGCAGTGTTAAAAGCACTTATAGTCTCATAAAAGCATAGTAATTGTAAAATAATCAGCAGAATAGTGTTTGAAATTGTTTGAAATGTTATGGACATGTCGACTATCAAAAGTATTTTTCTACCCATAAAATGCTATTTTTATTTTGATTGAAATTTGAATGAATTTCCCCCTTCACTGTAAACAAGGATTTTTCAAAGATGTAAGTAAAAGAAAGAGTATCAGTGTACATTTTACTATAAGAAAATACTATTTCAGTCTCTCTACTTCAAAAACTCATTCTGTCTTCAATGCTGTTTTTAAATTTCACAACACAATTACAAATAAATGGCAAGCAAAAAACACTGAATTAAACATGAAATCTTAAAGTAAAAAACTGAAATAGTATTTTTAATATTTACAAATATGTTTACCGCTTACAATCTGTTAAAACACATTTAAAAATGTTTTAACGCAGCACATTTTTTATACTGATTTAATGTACATTGTTCCTAAAAAATCCATCTCTTGATCAAATGTAGAAAAAAACATGCAGGCAAATAAATATTCTTACCTTCTCGTGCTTTTATGAGAGCACAGTTTGCCACCATTGACTCTATCTCCATCTCTGCAGCTGATGAAAGTCAACCAAGTTGGGATGTCTGCATTTAAAACTGATTTTTTTCCTAAAGCGCACTGAATTATTGCATATTTAGTCATGCACTCATTTCTAAAGATAACCTAACCTCCCCTGTGTGCTTTAATAATGTGCATGCTGCCAGACTGAAGCCTTCAGTGACAAATGAGAACTCAACTTTCTTGTTCTGCTTTCATCTGCTGCGTCGCCTGATCTTGTTTCACCTGTACAGGTGAAGACTCAGATGTGTCACCGGCAGAAAAAGTGACGTTACAGTTTCAGGGATTTAGTTTAACTGCAGGAGGAGATCTCATTCAAACTGGGTTGAAAAAACATGCTTGTGTTTACAAAGCCTTTTTATGATAAATGTAATCCAATGAATTGCATATTGTGGCATGACTTTCATAACTATGCATCATAAACTCTGAACAGAAGCAAGATCCATTCATATTACATGTGCAACATTTTCTTTAAAAAAGTAAATGTATCACACTAGTTTCACTTCAACACTATAAGTTTGGAAACTGTGTTTAGCAAGTAACTGGCGCCACCATCTGCTCGATTATTATTAAACAGACGTATGATGTAGAATTACAAGAAACCCTGTATGCTTTAAATAATCTTATTTTCCTAAAGATTTTTGTTCTAAATAGATCATATTGATAGTTCATTTAAGTCAAATCAATGCACTTGCTGAAGATGATTCTGACCATTTGCATAATCTTAATACGTTTAAAAAAATTTTTTTGTATCACATACAGTCAGTTCACCCAGTATGTTTTCAAAGAAATAATAAATTACAACTAAATATGTGTATTGTTAATACGCCTGAATTCTCAATACAGTATTGCGACGTCAACCAGCTCGCTCCAAGCAGCCAATCCCGTGCCCCGCTCGCCGTGCGTTGCAGACGCGTCAGCCAATCAGAGCGAACCAGCAGGAATACGCTCACGCCATTGGTTCGCGACGTCAATCCGGGCTCCGTCGTAAAGCCAGTCTAGTAGCCGAAAGGTACCAAGATGGCGGAGGTAAGTTGGAAAACAGAGGGAAGGTGTCATATTTTGGTCGTTAATTTCTCTTACCACAATACATGAGTTTGGGATTTCTATATCTGATTATATGTAATAATGTCTTATCTTTGGATAAAGGCTGGTTTTGTGGAGATACGAACGGTTTTGGCCGTCATAACGAGTGTTTGAAACGTCGATGGGGCCACTTTTAGCGTCGAGCGCTGCGATATTTGGCGTCAGATCTCACTGAGGCAGCTAGTTTATTTTATTTCGCCCTTTTTCATATTTTTACTTCTCTGTTATTATAAATACTTCTGTGTGGTTTCAGAGTGATTTTTTTCCATTGCTGCAGTTAACGTTACCGGATTGATGCTGTGAAGTGCAGACTTTTTTTTTTTTTTTTTATTATTTTTTTTTTTAAAAAAACAGGATTATTTTATAATCCTCCTAGCTGTGGTTGTTAGGAGCCTCTGACTAACATAATATTGCTTGACTTGTTAGTCGCCTTCCAAACTGCTTCTGTTGTATGGCTGTGTATCATTCCAAATATAAATTGTTAATAAAAACATACAAATTGGAGCCTTTTATTTTTTATGTTTTTGTGCATTTAAATATTTTTTTTAGTCGGAAAATATTTTTTAATCTCATAGATTATGGGTGCGAAGCATATTATTATTAATAATATTAATATATTAGTTACGATTCATACTCTTGTTACTTACAAATAATTATTATGGTAACGGTACTTTAAAGTGAGCTTTACTACAGTAAAACTGTGGTGATATTAGCTGCCACTCTCATCAAAACAAAATGACTAAGACCATTAGTCTTAGTTATGCATCCCATAGTTTTGCAACCATAATATTTATAGTACCTGTGGAAATTTGGAAACTATTGTTACTACAGTAACCTTTTGGTAAGGGACATTAACCACTATTCTTCACTATACTGTAAATTCCTTAAACATCTCATGTATTTTTTTTACTTTTGCAATTTCAGGCTTCCTTGGGAAGTACAAGCCCAGGTAAATTTTCTTCTGAATTTGTTTAATAATGTCTATTTGGTAATGATAATATGTGTGTGTATACAGTGGTGTGAAAAAGTTTTGGCCCCCTTCCTGATTTCTTATTTTTTGCATGTTTGTCACACTTTAATGTTTCAGGTCATCAAAAATTTTAAATATTACACAAAGATAATGCAAGTAAATACAAAATGCAGTTTTTAAATGATGATTTCACTATTAAGGGAAAAAAGCTGTCCAAACCTACCTGGCCCTACCTGAACATTTTAATTGCCCCCTCCTGTTAAATCATGAGAGAACTGCAATTAACCACATTATTTTAGAATGCTGAGTTAAATTTCACTAGCCACACACAGACCTGATTACCGCCAGACCTGTTGAATCAAGAAATCAATTAAATAGAACCAGTCTGACAAAGTGAAGCATGCTTAAAAAAAAAAAACATTATGCCACGATCTAAATAAATTCAAGAACAGATGAGAAACAAAACATTTGACATGTATCAGTCTGCAAAGGGTTATAAAGCCATTTCTAAGGATTTGGGACTCCAGCAAACCACGGTCATAGCCATTATCCACAAATTGAGAAAACAATGGTGAACCTTCCCTGGAGTTGCCGGCCAACCAAAATTACTAAGAGCACAACGACGACTCATCCAAGAAGTCATAAAAGAAACCAGAACAACATCTAAAGAACTGCAAGCCTCACTTGCCTCAATTAAGCTCAGTGTTCATGATTCAACAATAAGAAAGAGACTGGGCAAAAACGGCATCCATGGGGTAAGTTCCCAGGCAAAAACCATTGCTGACCAAAAAGAACACAAAAGCTCATCTCACATTTGCCAAAAAATATCTTGATTATCCTTTTGGGCAAATATTCTGTGGACTGATGAGCCAAAAGTTGAACTTTTTGGAAGGTGTATGTCCCATAACGTCTTGCGTAAAATTAACACTGCATTTCAGAAAAAGAACAACATACCAACAGTAAAATATGGTGGTGGTAGTGCGATGGTCTGGGGCTGCTTTGCAGCTTCAGGAACTGGACGACTTGCCATAATTGACGGAAACATGAATTCTGCACTCTATCAAAAAAATCCTGAAGGAGAATGTACGGCCATCAGTTTGTGACCTCAAACTCAAGCACACTTGGGTTATGCAGCAAAAAAATGATCCCAAACACACCAGCAAGTCAACCTCTTAATGGCTCAAGAAAAACTAAATTAAGATTTTGCAGTGGCCAAATCAAAGTCCGGATTACATTGATTGAAAGTTGAAACCGTCCATGGATGTGAAAACTCCAATGTGACTGAATTACAAACCAATGCTGCCACAGAAGAGGTGGGCAAAATTCACCCGGCTGGGCAAGATCATGGCCGTATCCCAAACACTTGCTTGCAGTTGTGGCGAAACGGGGACAACCAGTTATTCATTTAGGGGGCAATCCTTTCCGTAATTGGTTTTGGCCAGCTTTTTTCTTAATAAATACATACATTAAAAACTGCATTTGTATTACTTTCATCTCTGTGTAATATTTTACCTGGTTGTTGATGAACTTTTAGGTGACCATGGCAAAAACGAGCATTCTCCAAGCGCGACGCGCTCCCGCGGCCGTTCAATCCAGCAGAGCGGCCCGTGGACCACGGAGGGGTTCCGGCAGGCGCCGGAAAGACGCACTGTTCTTACGGTCGGAGTCTGCGCCTACGCCCAACGATTGAGGGCGAATGCGAGCCCCCCCCCGGACAAGATGGGCGTGTATACAAATATACACACACACTCCCCCCCCTGTCAAAAGGTGGGATCGCAGATTGTCATTGGTTTAAGGAGTTTCTTCTGTCAGCTAGGCTGCATTTATTTTATCAAAAATACATGAAAAATGTAATATTGTGAAACATTACTGATGTAAAATAATGTTTTTCTATGAATATATATAACATCTAATTTATTCTTGTGATCCAAGCGTTTAATTCGCATATTACTCAGTCGTCAGTGTCACAAGTCTTCATGAAATATTCTAAAGCTGATTATAGTCGGCTGGAAAAACTGTTGTGCTGTTTAGATCTTTTTTTGAACGTGATACTTTTTTCGGGGAGTCTTTTCTAACAATATATCAACGTTCAAAAAGTTTGGGGTCAGTAAATTTTTTTTCTTTTTTTTTTGTTTAAAGAACGGACAATTTATACAAAGACTTTTATTGCAAGATGTGTTTAAATAAAGAAGTGATAGCAATAATTTATTGTTCAGAAAGATTGATAAATGTGAATAAATGTGTTCTTTTAAACGTTTTTAGCATCAAAATCCTGAAAAAAATTCTCGCGTTTCCAAAAAAATCAGCAGCAAACTGTTGCCAACATTGATACTTCTTAAGAATAATCAGCATATAGAATGATTTGGAATGATCATGTGACACTTTACCCTGGAGGAATGTGATAAAAGTTCAGCTTTGCATCACAGAATAAATTATATTTTAAGGATATTAACATAGAAACCATTATTTATATATTGTAATAACATTTTGCAAGATTACATTTTTTTTCTGTATTTTTGATCAAATAAAAACAGACTTGGTGAGCATAAGAGACTCAAAAACACTTAAAAGTCTTACCAATCCCAACTTTTGGACAGTCGGGTATGTGTATGTGTTATTATATATATATTATCTATTATATATTAATTTGTCTTGTATTACGCGACCATAGCTATAATATCTATTTATATATAATTGAATGTAATGTGAATAATATATAATGAAGATACATTATACAGTATCTCACAGAAGTGAGTACACCCCTCACATTTTTGTCGATATTTTATTGTATCTTTTCATGTGACAACACTGAAGAAATGACACTTTGCTACATGTAAAGTAGTGTGTACAGCTTGTTAACATGTGTAAATTTGCTGTCCCCTCAAAAATAACTCAAAACAAGCCATTAATGTATAAACGTGCCACAAAGGAGTAACCCTAAGTGAAATGTACAAATTGGGCCAAGTGCAATATTTTGTGATGTCCACCATTATTTTACAGCACTGCTTAACCCTATTGGGCATGGAGTCCACCAGAGCTTCACAGGTTGCCACTGGAGTCCTCTTCCACTCCTCCATGACGACATCACGGAGCTAGATGTTAGAGACCTTGAGATGCTCAATAGGTTTTAGGTCTGGAGACATGCTTGGCCAATCCATCACCTTTACCCTCAGCTTCTTTAGTAAGGCAGTAATCGTCTTGGAGGTGTGTTTGGGGTCATCATCATGTTGGAATACTGCCCTGCGACCCAGTCTCCAAAGGGAGGGGATTTCATTCGCTCTGCTTCAGTGTCACAAGTAATGTTGGCTTCATGGTTCCTCAATAAAAGTTGCTTCCAGTGAGGGCAGCATCATTTCAGCCCCAGACCATGACATTCCCTCCACCATGCTTGACTGTAGGCAAGACTTTTTTCTTTGTACTCCTCACCTGGTTGCCGGCACACACATCTGAACCAAATACGTTTATCTTGATCTCATCAGACCTCAGGACATGGTTCCAGTAATCCATGTCCTTAGTCTGCTTGTCTTCAGCAAACTGATTGCGGGCTTTCTTGTGCATCATCTTCAGAAGAGACTTCCTTCTGGGACGACAGCCATGCAGAACAATTTGATGCAGTGTGCGGCGTATGGTCTGAGCACTGACAGGCTGAACCCCACCCCTTCAACCTCTGCAGCAAAGCTGGCCACAGGGAAACTCTTAATGGCAGAAATTATTCCTTTGGAGCTCCTGTACACCCTGAAGTCTCAAGGGGAAAAAGCACCAGCCCAAGCATTCTCCCACCCCCTTAATTTAATGTTTAAGACCAGATCGGTAATCGATTGCCCTGAAGAGAGAATAAGCCCTTCCTGATTCACAGACACAAAAGAGGGGCAAGAAGCTCTCTGCAGAAAAGCGTTCATTCTGGTGCACATTTGCACCCTCGCCGGAGAGTCATATCTCGCTTTAATTTGACAGGCTGAAGGGTTTTATATGAGTCTCTCTCCACGTGACACTTTCGAGTATGGGTGCCTCTAATCAATATGGCCGATTGCAGTGTTGTTTATGGAGGCTGAGAATGTTTTGTAGGTTCGGGAACATTGCATTTCGTTTCATCTGACAATAGCAGCAGCTCGGGAGAGTTATTTCTCATCAGGACTCGTCGTCCTTCATTCGGCCTCATTTAAACCTTCATTTCACACTGCATGCTGAGGTGTCTTCCATTTTGCCACTGCAGTCCAAGTCCTGCCCCCTTTCCTCCTTTCCATTCACCCACGAGCACTGCGCTTGAATACTAACGCAGCAGGCCGACACTTTGATTGACAGGCCGGTCGACCCTGACCATCAGTGATGGGCCGGTATGCACCAGTCCAATTACAGGATCCAGCCCGACCAGAACCCCCAATCCCATGGTTGGCTGCCTTTGTACTACACGCTGAATAACAGCACTCCATGGCAGGAAGGGCTTCTTCTATACGGCACTGCGTTCACCTGAAGACATGGAGAAAACCAAGCAGAAATAGCACTTCCTTTGAGTGGGTGTGTCGAGTCGGAGGGACGTCTCTACGGACTGCGGATAAATGTGGAATGATGTGAAAGTCTTGCTGCGCACTGTCCTTGAAAGACAATGAAGAATGAACACAAATCTGTAAGCACTTATTTGTTTTGTTTTGTTTTGTTTGTGATTCATTAAAGCTGATATCTTCAAAGAAAGGGACCCACATGACAGAAAGAAAAAAAAAAAAAAACTATATTCTATATGATAGATATATTATTTAGTATTAAAGTAGTCCTCTAGTTCTTTGAAATATAATCTTTGTATACCACCAAATAAAAAATTAATAACACCTATCTATCTATCTGTTGTCTGTCGTGTTGTCTGTCGTTGTCTATTACTGTCTGTCTGTCTGTCTGTCTGTCTGTCTGTCTGTCTGTAACTATCTATCTATCTATCTATCTATCTATCAGGACAGTTGTTTCAAACTGACGTTTTTTCTTCCCCCTAAAAAAAGTTAAAACTAATTTATTAGAATAAAAACAGGCTCATCATAGAAGGTGTTATGGTTTAGTCACTGTAAGATAAATAACAGTTGTAATGTATTTTTAAATTAATTTATTAATTAACAGATAATAGCAAAATAAGCATCGTGTCATGTCATTTACCTAATCACTGAATAACTTTTTAATATACCAAGCAAAATTGCAACTGAACTTAGATGAATTTCCTTTTCTGGAAAAGAGCAGCAGTGACATTTTGATAGTATTTCCTTTTTTCTATGGGAAAACAAAAGAAATGCAAGGAAGGGAAAGGAACATAATGTGTGGTTACTTAAAAACATTACATGCTCAGTTAGTGCATTGTGTGTCCAATTACTATTAATATTGCCGACGCTGTTATGATCACCATAGCATTAAGGTATGCGTATGCAATCATTTGGTGTGCCAAATAAAATTAAGCAGGATCCCCTGGTAAATGCAAATAAGGTTGCAGGCAGTGAAATTAACATCAAGAGGAGAATTAATTGTAGGCTACAGCAAAAAAAAAAAAAAAGTTGCTCTAAGCCAAGCTGCAGAGTAACTCGGTTCTCTTACAAATGGGCTTGCAACTTGCAAATAAATCACAAAATACATTATTATCATCAGTACTCATTACCTGCAATAGTGATGTAACTATCTATGGAATCTTTATTTTTTTCTCTCTCTACTGATTTTGGAGGAAAATCTTTGAAACTCAGATTTGGATTTAAACTGTGTTGTTGTGTGAACGCAGATTCCATATCTATGTAGAATGCAGGCAATGCATTACTTTCAAATCTGGAATAGCTTGCAAAGTCCATTTCCTTTGAATTAACCTAAAATTTGCAACAAATTTACAAGGTCAGCAAAGTGGAGTGGCTCCAGAGTGATTAGTCACATGACATTTACAATTGTGTCCTTTTATGTGTCTAGAACTGAACGCTACCCATGAGCAAAAATGGCTGAATTTAAATCAGGCACCAGCCAAGCCACTTGATGCATGGGAATGCTAACAGTTAGCTTTCTCCATGTATTATCGTATACTGACCTCCTTGGCTCAAACAAATTTTAAAGAACAAGGATTTGTACATTTTCCAGTGAGTAACTTCTTACAGTAAACATCTTAACATAAAACAATTAAACACTTAACATTTCATTTAGATTGTTTTCCAGACATTAATCAAAGGCTGTTTATCTTTCATAAACACCTCATCTCTACCTGAACATATTCCAAATGGCTTTAGGTTTATATTGATTTCTTTATACAGTTAATTTCCTGAGTAAGCTGTAATGCAGATGAGGGTGTAATTGGCCATAAGGACAGCATGTTTGATTCATTGTGAAACATAACAGAATTAATGGTTTACGATGTCAATAATTCACTGCAGTAATGTGGTACTCAGACAACAAGGAGTCTGGAGGTGCACGGATCAATAACAGCTCCTCCGCTGTGGCTAATGGGCCTCCAGGAGAGAGTATACAAACATTGCACATGCACATTCCCGCATGTAGGTTATCCAGCAGCAGGATCACTTTGGCTCTGCTTTGTAATCCAATAGAAAATTCTCTCCGTCCATTTCACTGTATGACACCTCGTAAAGCTCATTTTCAAAATGCTGCTCACTTTCACGTTTGCCCTCACTCCTTCATCCACTCCATCCCTTCAGCTTTCCCGTCAAACTAGCCAGCGACAGCTCAACAGCCCAAAATAGTAGCACTCCTGTTCTAACAGCATGTTGCACGCACTGCTGCATCACCACAGCGGTTGGGAAAAATACATCCCTCCTTCAGCCACTCTTTTTATTCCTCTGTGTCTCTATGCTATAAGCCACACAGAGCGGTCAACCCTGTTTGGAACTGGCCTCAATTTTCACCATTCATCTGCTATTACTTTGGAAGGAGGGAGGTTTGGGGGGGGGGGTCTTTTTAAAATCATTTTCCCCTCAGACGACTGTGATTTCACCAAGTAGTGTGTTCCTGGATCAACAGCCTTGTTGGTTCTGGAGCAATATTCCTGTTGACCAATCAGATTTTAGGGTAAGGTTAAAGGCCTGGGTATACTTCACTTTCTGTGTTCTGTTCCATCTGGTGCACAGCCTCAACATTCACCTCATGCCTGCACTGTCGTACATGGACAGTGCTCACAAAAAATTGGACTGCATGCGGACGGTGTGCATGGATGTCCGCAGACAAATATGATGATGAAATTTGCGTCACAAGGGCAGTGAGCGGACCATCGGGGGACACGGAGGGCTGAAGTGTACCTTGGGCGTTAAAAGGGTCATCGGATGCCCATTTTCCACAAGTTGATATGATTCTTTAGGGTCTTAATGAAAAGTCTATAACATAATTTGGTTAAAATTTCTCAATGGTAGTGTAAAAATCACCTTTTTACCCTGTCAAAAACAGCTATTTTCAGAGCAAGCCGTTTTGTAGCATTTTCCTTTAAATGCTAATGAACTCTGCTGACCCCGCCCCTCTCTTCCATGGGGTGACGAGCAGACTGTAAACTTCAGCAGCGAAACTGGCTAGAACGTTACTAGGAAAGGCGTTTTGCAAAGATTCATAAAAACCCCTTATACTCACTTCTTCTGTTGATGAAGCTGGATCTTGAATGATTCACGCGAATATAGACACATTTAGGCAGATCGGGATCTGCGCACTCCCTTCAAAAAGAAAGTAATGTTAATCCTCTGCGTCTTCAGCGGCTCAGATGACGACTGCTATATTCATTATTACATCCAACAACAAAACACCTCAATCACTTAATCAGAGACGTTCTTGTCTTCCCCTCTACTGGAGTCGACACAATGGCGACTGATGACAGCTCACTCAGGGCGGGTCTAAGGTAAGCGGCCTTGTCAATCAAACTATCGTGGGAGGGGCCTGTGCAGAACTACGTCATTCTGCCAGGAATCTCAGAACAGCCTGATTTGACAAAGGGGACTTTAAAATAGGGATTTAAATTAAAAACAAACACTGGATGGATTTTTATAATTATAGAATGGATGTGTACACACACTTCCAACACACATTTATCTCCGGTGTCATCTGCTTGGGATTTTGAAACAGCTTGCCATAGCAAACTATCTGGAAAAGTTTGCTCCGCCAGTTAAACACTTTCAACGACGCTAGGAGAGTGTAACAAGGTGTTTAACTGGCAGAGTTCTGGATAATTCGAGATCGTTGCTAAGGCAACTGTTTTAAAAATCCCAACATAAAACTCCAAACGCAAGTGTTCAATTGCTGTAGCTATGGTAGGTAAAAAATCCGTGGGTACAAAACAGCTCGTTTTGTTGCATGATATCACAAATTGTTGTGTCTAACCATATTATTTTAAGGTATTATCTTAATTATGAAAACCAAATGGTTTTAAGTATTCCATAACAGAGCTCAGAAACCAGAAGTCTCGCCATTCACAGAAAACACCTTAATGCCGCATTGAAAAAAAAGGTGGATACTTCAAGCAAAAATGAAGAACAAACTGATGTTGACATCATTCCAGAAACCAGGTAAACCACCCCCCCTTTCAACTATTTTAAAGTTGTTAAAGGCAGACTTTCTGCGATTAGTTCCGGATCAAGTTGGTGCTAGGGCAAGCTTCCCTCCCCTGCCCCCCCTTCTCCCCTTCAAAAGTACACCAAAATAAACTCCAAAAGACGCACCTTGTTACCCAATGCCAGGTCCATATCACAGTGGGGTGATCGGGTGGCGCCTCCCTCCTAAGGACATGGAAAGCTTCTCCCGCTTGTTTTATATTGTTCAAGGAACCAGGTAGATGCATGACAAACTCCGATGAAAACACAGAGGAGCGGCTTAATATTTGAAACTGAGGTTGTTTCATCATAATATTACTTATTCTGACTGCCAGACATAGCAACAATGGGGATAGTTTGGGAAACCTGTTTGAAAGCAGTCATTATTTTAGCGTTACCCAGAGGAAATTAGATTCTTTGAATATCTACTAAGACAGCGTGTATTAGCAGGCGAAATTAGGTTTTGATAGTTTGAAAGCAATCAACTGGGAGAGTGGTGTATGGTCATTGCAAATGGTTGGCGAGGCGAGAAAATCAATAAAACGCAGATGGTCAGACAGGCTCTCACCCAATGGCAGGCACCAGTAAAGAGTTTGGAAGAAATCTCAGCATCACCACACATATGCTCAGATTTTTCTCCCTTTGCCAAAGACACAAGATCGCTCACTTTAAAGCTTTAGTCATCTCAACAACATCAAACACTATGCTCAGATTTTTCTCCTTAATTAGAGATGCTGGATCTTTTACATTTGTACACCTCTAAACAATAAAATATTCTTAAAATGGAGTCTTGAAAGAGATTGCAGCAAGACAGTGTCTTTCACCATATTTTTTGACTTATTTTCTCTCAAACATTCCTCATGTCTCATTTGTGTCCACTTTTATTTTATCCTAATGAATTTTGCTGTTGATACTAAAATGAGAGATATGAGAATCACAACCAAGTCTTAGGAAGAGCAAACTCTGAGCCATACATTTTTCTAGTTCAAAGAAATTACACACTTTGCCCAACATTGAATAAATTAAATATCCTGTGTTTCAATTAGCATTTTAGCATCTGTGAGGCTTAGGTCTGTGGTTAGGTCTTCAATTTGATCAACCTTTTATTTCACTCTCATTTGAACTTTATCCCTACTGCAAACTAGCTAAAATTAGCTTAAGCTGCTTGGCTGGTCTAAGCTGGTCAAACTGGTCTCCCAGTCTGGCCAAACTGGTGTTTAGCTGGTTGTAGCTGGATATCTCCCATGACCAGTTAAAGAAGTGGTCAAACCCCTCTAAAGCCAGCCTGCCGGAACGGTAATACCGATCCTCAGCAAAAGATGCTGATCCAGGAACATGTCATACTTTGCAACATCACGTTTATGCTATGTTTGCCTGCAACAGAGTCTGGGGTTTTGACTGTAAGTGGGCTAGCTGTGTTCCATTCAACTCAGAAAGTTAAAACTTCCTAATTGGAAAAACACAACAGAATGACATTTTAAGTTTTGACTGTAAGTGGGCTAGCTGTGTTCCATTCAACTCAGAAAGTTAAAACTTCCTAATTGGAAAAACACAACAGAATGACATTTTAAGTCAAACTTAAAATGTAAAATGCATTGGTAGGTCAAGGATTCCATGCATTCCCGTCAATTACAGATTTGCCATATGCTAAATGTAGTCATAAGTAACTTGTATTTACAGCTTGTAATCTCAGAATGTTCTCTTTTTTTTCAGTTGTGAAACCGGTCTAGTGTTGCCATCTTCTGGAATGATTAATTACTGCAAAAAGATCAAATAAAAATCAAGGTGCCTGTGCAAGAAAAGTCAGGCTGTACATTATGCAAGTACTATGCTGATGATGACAATACACCATAGCGTATGTGTAAAAGCCAAAGCATACTTTCGTGTATGTGCTAGGGTTTAAGTACAGTATGCATAAATGATGTCAGCATTGACGTGGGGTTTGATTTTTCTAACCATGAATACTGTGTACACACTAATTAGTTGGTCCACAAGAAGGTAACACAATGTATCATCACTGGGCCGGGCTGTTGAATTTCTAACTTCCTACTTGGAAAACTGCAAAAGAATGCCATTTTAAGTCGAACTTTGAACGTGGAATGTCCAATTTCACCAATTTTGGCATTAACTTAGAAACACTCAATTCTGAGTACAAGTATGTCCCGGTTGTCATTTAATAATTACACTAATTACCAATGCAGTATTTCTTTCTTGCTGATTGAATCCTAACGATAGCCATTGTTTCCTTATACACATTTTCTGATTGTCGAGCAGTCTTACCGACTTTGAGTGGAACTGCAGCTTTGGTAAAAGTATTAATGGGCTCTGAAAGATTTTGTTGTGCTTTGGATAAAATGCACCATATGGTGAGCTTAATCTAGAAACTAAATCTTCAAAAAAGGAAAAATAATAAAAAAAAATATCTCGTTTAGTTTTTCTTTAATTACAGCAAATCACTGAAAAATTGTCATCCACATGGTCCAATCCAGAGAGCTGAGGTGGCAGAACATGCTCTTTGTCTGTTTCTCACTCAAGCTTCCTTTAGCGCTCTCTCCAGGAGGAAAAGGGTGTCCTTGCGCCGCTGTAGTGTGTCCCAATCTCAGTGCTTGCCTCGTTACAACTGGCCATCAATGAGAGCGTTTCAGCAGAGGGGACCGTGTGACCATCGCACACTGTGAAGGATAGCAGTGTTCTAGTTTGCTGACTGCTGTGTTGAAATCCTCTAGAGAGCCATTAAAATCCTGACGACAGACAGACATTAGGGTTGCATTTAAGTACAGCTCTTACAAACCTATTTTGTGTCTGTTTTTAATGTCAAACTTTCACAATCAATAAATGGAACAATGAAGCAGGATATAGACACTGTTACCTTTTTCCAATAGGATTCAATTTTCCTGTATGTATGTATGTGTCCATGTGTATGTGTTGAAGCTCCCTTGATTCATAAACATGAAAGGTCACACAAAAGGTTACCTCTAATCCAAAGCATCCAGATATTTCAAGGCTTTGGTTCCCCAATACAAATGCCACAGAACTATTCACTGCAAATCTATCATCACAAAGTCCTTTTTCAAAAGCAGATATGCATTGAAGCGCTGCCATCTGTTGGGTGAAGTTTGTAAGTACCTGGCTTTTAAAGGAAAAGTTAAAAATGGTGTGCCAAAAGGAAACTTCACACTTTTTCTAATAATAAATGTACACTACCAATCAAAATGTTGGTGCAAATGCAACTTTTCTGTGTTCAAAATACAGTAAATTTTGCACATTTGAATTTTCAGCATCATTACTCCAGTCTTCAGTGTCACATGATCCTTCAGAAATCATTCTAATATGCTGATCTGCTGCTCGACAAACATTTTTGTGCTGCCTAAGAAAACATGAAAACCATATAGTGCTTCTTTCAGGATTCTTTGATGAACAGAAGGTTAAAAACAATACAATTGATTTGAAATGGAAATCTTTTGTAACATCTGTCAGAAAGCACCAGTATGTGCAAGTCTCATGAATTCCCACTAAACAAAGCTTTGAGTGAGGAACAGACATAAATTCACTGGAAAACTCCACCACAGCCCTTAAATATGAAATATGGCACCTATGAAGCAAGTGATATCATGATTTGGAATGAACACAAGTATTGACTATACATTAATGATGCTTTTTTGTCATTGTCGGAGCTTGAAATGGTGCGATTCTTCCAAACACACTATACACACAGTATTTTTGCTTGGTGAAGCAATGCAGAAACGCCATATCCCATATCAGCTATGAAATCATAATCATTCTCTGCTTCGAAAGGTGACATTTCAGCGATGACAAATGTGCTCACCTCAAGGACACACATCTGTAGAGGACAGGACGTGTAATTGAATCTAGCGTCCGTCCTTTTGCTGCCCGTTCACTCAGTGCCACTGCAATGATCAGAGGAAAAACACCTATACATCACCGCTGCTCCACCACTGGCCCACCATCTCCACAGACCTGACAGAATATAAATCATGTCTTTACAGCGAGCTGCTCCAAAACATAATTACAGCTTGTAAAATTTGGCACTGTTTTCACATAAACCAAAGGTTGGACAGAAAAATTGGAACGGAGAATTTGGAATAGAATCATGCAGAAGTCTCACTTTGCTTTAGACACTCTCATAAAGACACTTTTTCTTCAGATGTCATAAATCTCGTTTGTGTGTGTGTGTGTGTGCATGTTTATGTGGTTTATGAGGACACAAATTTGTATAATAACATGGGTATGACAGGTATTACAACGAGAAGGTGATTTATGAGGACATTTTCAGTGTCCCCGTAATTCAAAAGGCTTATAAATAATTCAGAATTAGCTTTTTTGAAAATCTAAAAATGCAGAAAGTCTCCTGTGAGGGGTAGGTTTAGGGGTAGGGTTGGTGTAGGGCAATAGAATATACGGTCTGTACAGTATAAAAACCATTACGCCTATGGATGACCCCATAAAACCATAAAAACAAACCTGTGTGTGTTGACGTGCGAACTGTTTTTTTTTTTTTTGTTAGTTAGTTAGTTTTAAATATTTTTCGAAAATATTTTAATTTTAAAATGTCATTTATTCCTATAATGTAAAGCTGAATTTTCAGTATCATTACTCCCCTCTTCAGTGTCACATGATCCTTCAGAATCATTCTAATATTCTGATTTGCTGCTCAAAAAATAATTTCTAATTATTATCAATGTTAAAAACATTTGTGCAGGTCCATTCTTTCTTTCTTTATTTCTTGGCACTATTTGCTGTTATTGTTATTATATATTCATTGTCCATGATTCTCAATAATTTTAGTTATTAAATCATTGCCCCGTGAAGCCGTGGTTTACGTGAATTTATACACTAAGCGGACGTTGTTAGTCACAGACGCGAAGCGTACGCTAAAGCCCCTTAGCTGTTATAATTTCACTGTAAACCACGGCTTCACGGGCTTATTGCTTTTATAAAACGTTATTCCATATACGTAGTAAGGTTTCAAAAAATAAAACAGAGCAAATAAAGTGTAAATATATTAGTAAAAACATTATTCTTCCGCCAAACAACGTAGTTCCTCAGAAACAGCTGTGGTTCCAACAAAGTGCTTGCCGAGCAACACACAAACGTAAACAAATCTGTGTGTTACTTTGTAGCATCATTTACAACAGCTTAGAACGCGGCTCAGCCAATCAGAATCAAGAACCAGAAACTATCCGTTCATAAACTAAATTTCTCTACACATGGAGAGTACATACGGTAGCTAATACTGAAAAATAACAAGAAAACTGCCATACAAAAGACCCTCCTCTTTACCATGTTGGGGAAGTAAAAGGAATGCAATACCATCTTGCGTTACTCATAACAAAGTAACTATTACGTTACGTAGTTGTTAATTTTTGGGAAAGGGATGCTTTTCGCTTTACTTTGTAAATCTGGACAGGGCTTGCTTGCTTGTTTTTAAAATGAAAAAAGTTATATTTTGGGCAAATATAAAAGCCTTTTCACACCAAAAGTGAAATGAATAAGCCTCAGGCTGAAGGGAAAGTACATTTACGTCCGTACAGCAGAATGCAGAAGAAGACATTTCAACACACTTCAGCAATAAACAAAGACACACAAATGTTTGTCTAGAGTAATGTGTGCTTATTAGTAAGCTTGAACTGGATCATCGAAGGTATAATAGAATGGGATTAAATACATAAAGTATATTTGTGTTTTTTAACATTTAATTATTGCAGGTTTGCGGTCATATTCTGAGTTGCATTATTTTTATTCATTTTGAGGAATACTGAATCTGTTTTTTTATTTGATTGAATTAATGCATATTCATATTTATTTTATAACTACAGTAACATCTGATTTCTCTCAACATGGCGACAGGAGAGCCGTCAGTCAATAAATTGGAAAAAAAAATGTACTTGCGTTACTCATTTGAAAAAGTAACTCAGATATTCTCTTGTAAATTAAAAAGTAATGCGTTGCTTTACTAGTTACTTGAAAAAGTAATCTGATTACGTAACTCGCGTTATTTGTAATGCGTTACCCCCAACACTGCTCTTAGTATTTTATCCTCAATTAATTTAGCATATGCCTATATTTAGTATTAGTGTTTTCATATTTTACATTAGTTTGAGGTTAGATCCTAAAGTGTATTGCTGTATTGTATCACTTCTGCCTTTGAAAATGTGAAGAACTTTGACTCCTGGTCTTCGCTGTTTATATTATTCATGTGCTCAAGCAATATTTCTCAACAAAATCCATGAAGAAAATCTGTTTGGTCAACCATGAACAACAAATTATTATTTGAAGCAACTTAGCTCCATGAGTACTCTAAGCATGCTGCACCATTTCCATCTGATAACATCACTGTACCATGGTACCACCATAGTATTTTCCCAGAGAGGTAAAACAATGTTGCACATAAATAGCAAATCATTTCAAACACTTGAAATTATGCATTTATTAATTATATATTAAAGTGCAGTTAAACTGTTCAGTAAAGGCGTCCAGCAGTTTTGGTACGGCTTCCTCAGTTGGGACGTCCCGTCCCAGCTCTCGGCTCAGTGACGTCACGCCTTTACCCACAATCCCACATGGCACAATGTCATCAAACCAGCTCATGAGCCAGTCCATGGGAGGTGACGTATCTTCCACGATGAATACCAGCAAAACAAAATATTAATATTTTATCTCAGTCTTCTCTTGAACTTTATTTCGTTGACAAAAGGGACAACGGTGTCCCGTGTTTTTTTTTTTTTTTTTTTAAACAAATAAATGAGAAAACAAACTAAAATTAATATTCTGAATATTCTGCAATTTCTAGGTGACCAATGAAAAGAAAACACATTGTGACAATGAAAATGCTCGTGGGAAAACTACCATTCAAAATTTTAGGGTCAAAGTAGGATTGTTTTATTTTTTTTAGAGAAATTAATTATTTTATTCAACAAAGATGCATTAAATGCATCAAAATTCTCAAAAGGCTTTTACATTGTTACAAAAATAAATATATTTTTAAGAATCTTAAATAAATAACATTGTTTTGAACATTATATTCTTATTCATTAAAAAAAAATCCTGAACAAATCCTAAAAAAAAAATCATGGCTCCCACAAATATATTAACATTGATAATAATAAGAAATGTTTTGTGAGCACTAAATCAGCATATTAGAGTGATTTCTGAAGAAATATGTGATACTGAACTACATTTTGCAGTTTATTAAAATTGAGAATTAAGAAGTAAAGTTAAATTGTAAAAAAACAACAACAACAAAAGAAAAGTCACAAAAAGAAAGTTGTACTGTATTTTTAATCAAATCAAATGAATGCAGTCTTGGTGTGCCTTGCTAAAACTTCTTTCAAAAACATAATAACAACAATAATAATAATGGTAACACTTTATTTCGATAGTCCACTTTAGACATTCTATTAACAGTAAGTAACTTTGCAACTACATGTCAACTAGCAGTTAGTAGAGTATTAGTAGACTGTCTATATCTTCTAACTTTCTTTGTCAACTTATTCTACTAAACCTACCCTAACAGTCTACTCTGAGAGTTAGTAGACATGTAGTTGCAAATAAATGAGAATGAGTTGACATGTAGTTAACATGTAGTTACAAAGTTACTTATAGTTAGTAGAATGTCTAAAGTGGACTATCGAAATAAAGTGTAACCATAATAATAATAACATTTACATATATTTTGAAGAACATTGTAAATAACTGCTTTGAAACTATCTCATTGTTAAGCCTAGATAAATAATGTGATAAAAAACAACAACAACAAATAGTTCAAATATTGTACTTCATGAAATACTAGAGCGGTGAACAGACTATTAAAAAATGACAACCCTTTTTCTTTCTTTTTTTTGAAAGAAATTCATCCAAAATTCTTATTTTAGTTGTGATATGTTTTAAATTACTTTTGTAAACAAATATACAAATAATTCCAATACTCTTATTTTTCCCCCAAATGTGACACTATTATTCTAAGTGGGCAAATTAATAATAAATAATAAATAACAAACAGAGGTGTCCAAACTTTTGGCCTGTAATCAACGCATATAAAGAAAAAAGCAAAACAAAATTAAAAATTAACTTACCAATTGCACAGATTTTGTTGTCGCCCACCCAGACACCCGTATCCGGAGAAGTGGAGGCTTCGATCCCAAATTGACTGCACATCTTGATCACCGTCCTTTCCAGTTCACACACATACCATCTCACACTCTTCTTAAAGCAGGCCAGGTTGAGGACGGGATAACACACCAGCTGACCAGGACCGTGAAACGTTATTAGACCTCCTCGGTTGGTACGGAAGAAGTCTGCGCCCAGCGCTTTGAGTCTCTGCTCCTCCTCAGGAGGGTAAGGAGCCCGTCTGATGCCCACGGTGTACACAGGCTCGTGTTCACACAGTAATAAAGTGTTTGGGCTGCAGCTGGATGAATCCAGATGCTGCTTTATGTGCTGCTGCTGGACCTTCAAGGCAATCGTTTAGGAAATCCTCCCTAAACGCACCACCTTCACAGCTGCCCTCGTGACTGTCATTGTGTCCTCACTTAGGCGTTTGAAGCATCAGCTAAAAAGAGACAGAAAAGACCAGGTCACGATTACTTCTTGTATTTTATTTGTATTAATCCATAAGAGGCTGGAATGTGAATCACTAATAGTGTGACATGATATACTGCATCTAAAACTATTAAAACCTTTTTGTTAATTAAAATAAAGCTGAAATAAAATTAAATATAAACATTAGTAAACAATTATTTTATAAAGAGGAATGAGGTTTTATGGAATCGTTATGTGTAGGCTATATTATTACGCCCAGATTACAATAATAATAACAATTGTGAAAATGTGTAGTAATAGAAAGTTCTGCAAACAATCAAACAAACGAATGTCGTTAATCAACTACAAACCCGGTGCAATGACAGAAAGATAGAATGATAGAAAGTTGGCAAGGAAAATCAGTAGACAAAAAACAAACCATTTGCAATTGACCTGCAACATTTCAAGAGGAATCCAACACCAACTGTAATGTCCTCATTTAACACCAGATCCACCGAACGAAAACAACAAGTACAAACATAAACTGATGTAAAGGAGAGTCATTTCTTACTGTACGCTGCCATACTGCGGCCCTGTCCCAAATGGCACCCTAAACCCTCGCGGCCTTCCTCTGAGTCCGCACTTTCGTGACGTAATGCCGCTTTGACTGTCGGGTAGAAGTCTACTGCGGAGCTCGCCCCAGTGCGGGCTGCGTAAGACCGCAAGTGCCCATGAGTGCACAATTTGGGACAGGCCCCTTGTTCAAATACCCACACTTGCGGTCTTGGCCACTTGAGAGCGCGTGCGCGCGACAGGAAGTAAGTGTGCAAGTCTGTCCCATGTCTTCAAAATGCCGAAGTGCAGTGCCCTTAATGGATACTAAATCCACAATATCTCGAATACCGCTCCAGAGCGCTATTCAAGGCTAAGTGTATCCCATCATGCATCGTGTTCTGGAAATAAATCGTGAGACTTTTTGCCGAGATCTCGCGAGCGGTCACGGAAACCTTTCCAATGCAAGTTAAATATTAATATAATAATTAAATATTACATATAATTTGGTAGAAAAACTGTGTTTTTACTTTTATTGGTGCAAAGATGAGTATATTTATTTTGTACAACATTTGCAACTGCTTTTTTATCCCTTAATACGAAGCCCTACAATTAAATGATGTCATGTTGACTGAACAGACATTTAGAAGTTGATTTTAAAATGCAAAGTATTTCAAATTACAAGCTGTGTAAACACTTGCATTTTTACAAATGCTATACTATAAGTGTGTCCCATCAGGTAAAGAAAAGTTCAACACACACTTGTGGTCTTCACGCTCACTTGAACACTTGGGCCAAATACAGGAAATACATCATTTAAGTAGTCAAGTGCAAAGACTGTAAGTGTGGGTATTTGGACAAGGCTAGGGCCTGCCAGTACAGATCTTACTCTGCTTTAACTCCACGGAGTGAAGGCGGAGAGCGTGGCGCTTTACTGCCATCGACTGGTTTGGTGCGCTACCTGGTTTAAAGCAGCACTATGTAACTTCCGGCGCTCTAGCGGTTAATAAACAGAACTGCATACATCCCGCGGAAGAACATTCCAACCCGAGCTACTTCTCTAAGTTTATGTCTATGGCGATTCACGCAGGTATTACTCCGCAGCGGTCACGACCCGACCAGGCTACAATAGTCCAAATAAAAGTACTTATTATAAGAGTACCGTAGTGATTCGGAATAAGACAAAAACGCCGTTTGGAATATGAATTCATGATGTACTCGCTCATTATACACATTTTGCAAATTTTGAACACAGAAAAGTTACCTAGTTGCTGCTTTAAAGAGACCGTTTTACAATAAAATGAACGTCCATCATACAAAATAAATAATAATAATAATAATAGATTGCATTTATTTTTAATTGAGAACTTCTAATATATGTGCAACCTTGCAAATGTATAGTTCCCTTTCGAGCTTTCACGAGACATCGCCGAGGTGTTTTTTCTTTCTTTTTTCTCAGTACTGGTACTCCGTGCCCTCGAAGGCAAACCTCAGCGATGTCTCTTTCCCGCTCTCATGGAACCGAGGTTACGACAGTAACCGCAGACGTTTTGGGGTTACTAAATTGGGGTTATTAATAAAATGCCATACATGACACAAACAAAAGATCCTAGAACTAACCTCTTCACTAACATTTCTCTCTGTCATGTATGCAATGAAATATAGCCTATCTTTTTCAATGAAGTGTCACTTACTTTGGTATTTTGAATTCAATTTTCACTTTATTGTTGGAATTTCTTCCAAAAAATTGTCTTGCATCTCATAGCGTTTACTGTCTAACATTAATTCACATCAATACACATTCACAATACACACCACACCACACACACACACATGTTGTGTTTCCATGTTTTATTGGGACATTCCATAGGCATAATGTTTTTTTTCTACTGTACAAACTGTATTTTCTACACCAACCCTACACCTAAACCTAAACCTACCCCTTACAGGAAACTTTTTTTTTTCTCAAAAAAACTCATTCTGTATGGTTTATAAGCTTGTTTCCTCATGGGGACCACAAAAATGTCCCCACAAGGTCCAAATTTACTAGTATTACTATCCTTGTGGGGACATTTGGTCCCCATAACGTGATAAATACCAGGTACACACACACACACACACACACACAAACACACACCCACACACACTCACACACAAACACACAAACACACAAAAACACACACACAAAAACACACACAAAAACACACACACAAACACACACACACCCACACACACACACTCACACACAACAAACACACACACACACACACACACACACACACACACACACACAACACACCCACACGGTTTACATTTGTTGAAATTGGGGACTCTCCACAAGCGTAATGGTTTTTATACTGTACAGACCGTATATTCTATTGCCCTACACCAACCCTACCCCTAAACCTACCCCTCACAGGAGACTTTCTGCTATTTCAGATTTTCAATACATTCATTCTGTGTGATTTATAAGCGTTTTTAAAAGTGGGGACATGGGGTAATGTCCCGAAAAGTCACCTTCTCCTTGTAATACATATGCCATACCTTTGTCATTATACAAATTATGTCCTCATTTGTCACAAAAACTCGTTACAACACACACACACACACACACACACACACACCACACACACACTCCACAAACACCACACACACTCACACACAACACACAACACATCAAACACTCAACAACACACACAACACACAACCACCCACACACACACACACACACTCAACAACACCCTCACACAACAAACTCACACACACACACAAACCACACTACACTCACACAAACACACAACACACAACACTCACACAAACACTCACATCACACACACACACACAACACACACACTAAAGCAGACAACACTCACACATCATCACTCACCGTCCACACACACACACACATATATACATACACATACACACACACACACATAAACACACACCCACACACACACACACACACAAACACATAAACACACACACACAAACACACACAGATACACTCACACACACACACACACACATCTCACACAAACCACACACACCACCCACACAAATTAAAAGGCATCGCAGTGCACATACTTAAGTACCTTTCCATTCCTCTGATCCTGCAGCCTACCATTCTGATGGTCCTCTCGTCTTCTATTCGAGGCATAAGTTCTATATTCCTCATACAAAATATTTGGGAATTGGAATATATAGATAAGTATTATAAATAATTAATTACATTTTAAGATAATTTAAGTGTAATTTGTGTCCTCTGTATAAAATGAAATAACTGCAGCTCTAAAACGTTTTGTTTGAAACCTGATTACTGTCGAAAGTTTGACCCTCTGTGTGTTATTGAATTTTAATCAAGTTTGCCCATTTTTGACTAATATATCAAATACATTAATGTGTTTGAACTATTTTTATATTGTTTACAAAGTATGTAAAACACTTTCTCTCACAACTAGTAAATACTTTTTTTAAGTGATTATTTCTTTAAAAAATAATAGTTTGTTCATCCACGTACAGTTCATGAACGTACGAATGGTGTTTAGTCATCCTTATTTATATAGTGCTTTATACAATAGAGATAGTTTCAAAGCAGTTATTTAAAATAACTTCAAAGTATATGTATATTAGTATCAAAGTATATTATTATTATTATTATGAAAGTTTTACCAATGCTCACCAAAACTGCATTTTTTGATTAAAAAAGCAGTATAACCTTATTTTTGTGACTTTTTACCATCAACTTTATTTCTCTATTTAAAGGGGTCATCTAATGCGTCTAAAAAGATCCTTATTTGTTTATGTGGTTTAAAGTTCAAAAACATTATTTTCCACATCTGTACATTATTGTTTCTCCTCTATTCCCCCGCCTTTCTGAAACGCATCGATTTTTTACAAAGCTCATCGTTCTGAAAAGCGAGGTGTGCTCTGATTGGCCAGCTATCCAGTGCGTTGTGATTGGCCGAATACCTCAAGCGTGTGACGGAAATGTTACGCCCCTCACCATACTGTTGATGCCGTGTCCGGCCGGAGCGACGAGACAAAAACAATAAAACCCATTATAAACAAGGTATTTGTTGCATCCAGTGGGGGCATAATTATTATAATGATTTATACTGTCTTTTTTACGCGTTGCATTGCATCGCGCAAACATAAAACCATGCATTTGTGATCGGAGAAATGACAAACAACAAGTGCTACTCTACACTGCCCAACTCGGTTTGATCTCATGGCAATGACAAACACAGCGTTCCCTAGCGTAGGGGAAGCCCCGGCTTAGCGTCGCTGAGGCCGGGATGAGTGAGCTGAGGCGGGCATGGACTCCGCTTTTGTCCATGGTGCAGTTGATTGTATTCCGTCAGCTACAGCACGGATCAGCCTCCCTGCAGATGACGAGCTTATATCGTCCTTTTTTGGAAGACCAAACCAAGTAGTTTCACTTTCACAACGAAGACACAGCGTCTTCAGACATGGCGGCAGCGGCAACAATACTACAGCCAGAATCAAAGTTACGCCTTCTTTCTTTGCGTGAACATTTGGGCGGCGTTATGCAAATCTTCCCACATAGTGAGGTAGACATGTGGGGGCGTGTTAGAATGAGCCGTTTTAGGTAGGCGTGGTTGATTTTTAACTTTTATAAAGAATATCTCTTTTTGATACTTTAGTCTTTGCAACTTTACAGATCTTCTTTATGCACCAAGACTTGTAACACTCCAAGAGAAAGAAAAACTTGAAATCGCATCATATTACCCCTTTAATAAATTGTAAAATGTAGTTCAGTGTCACATAGCTATTTCTTCACAATCACTCTAATGTGCTGATTTGGTGCTCACAAAATATTTATTATTATTGGTTGATATATTTGTGAAGCCATGATGCGTTGCAGGGTTTTATTTTTTATGAGTATCAAAATAAATAAATCATTTTAAAAATAAATAAATAATATGTTTTTTTTTATATATATATTTTTTTTGTAACAATGTAAGGCCTGTAAGAACTCTTATTCAATTAACACATCTTTTTGGATCAAATACTTAATTTCACTATTAAAAAAATAATTAAATAAATAAATCCTAACTTGACCTACTTTTGATGGTAGTTTTCCCACGAGCATTTTCATTGTCACGATTTGTTTACTTTTCATTGGTCACCTAGAAATTGCAGAATATTCAGAATATTAATTGTTGTTTGTAATAACATTTATTTGTTTAAAATGATAAAACATGTTAATTTAATTACTTTTTAGAAGTTATTTAAATGCCCCAATACTTTGTGGCCACTGTATAAAACAACAATAATAATAATAATAATAAATAGTATGTAAATACTGTAAATCTGTCGCTCCACGCTGCACGTGACGCCACGGCTGGGCGGGGCTTGTTTTCAAACCCAGACGCAGGCTCACAGCAATAAAGATGGCGGCGCTGGGGTCCGCCAAATCCGCTGGAGTCGGGCAGAGAAGCGCTCCTCTGAGTCTGGAGGAGGCCCGGTGCCCGGTGTGCTCCGAGATCCTGCTGGAGCCGGTGACGATGCCCTGTGGGCACTCGGTGTGCCTGCACTGCTTCCAGCGCACGGTGAAGCTGACCAGCCTGTGCTGTCCGCTGTGCCGGCGGCGGGTGTCCAGCTGGGCCCGGAGACAGTCCCGGGAGAAGAGCCTGGTGAACGCCGAGCTCTGGGAGCTGGTCCGCCGCAGCCACCCGGAGAGATGCAGGCGGAGGCTGGAGCAGAGAGACGGACAGACCGCCGACGGAGGTTCGTGGGGCTCGGCAGATTACATAATCATGAGTTTGAAGTCATTATTTACGCTTCGACAAATCGCGGCACGACAGTTTTCCAGCGTCGCTGATTTCAGTTCAGTCGATACGTTTGAATTGTTAGAAATAAAACTAAAACATTTTATTTATTTTATAAATGTACTATTTTTGCACTGGACAACGTAACAACGTAAAGTTTAATAAAACAAGTAGGTTTGTTAAAAACGAGTCTGGAAGGAAACCAGCGCTGTTTTGTTGGGGGGCGTTCACACATGAGGCGTTGCGCCCGGTTGCGTCGCGTCTCGCTCGCGTTGCGTTTTCAACTCAAAAAGTCCCTGCGTCCCAATGTTAGGGATGGGCGATACCCCTTATATTGTTTTCCATACGATACCGATATTTTTCAAGGCAGTATCGCGATATCGATACCGATTCGATACTTCTGAACTAAACTTTTAAATTATGTAATGTATTAAATTATTAAATTACTAAGTGTAAAATGGGTAATGATAAGCACTTAATTTTGTTTAAAACGCATTTTAACCCGTTTAATCCCAAATTTTTCCCAGACATGAAAATATCCAAATGTGTCATTAGTAACGCTTTGAAATAATCAATAATTTTTTTTTTTTTGGGGGGGGGGGGGGGGGGGGTGTGAGAATTTTTATTTTATGGTCAGTCACAATTGTAACCGGTGGGTTATGTGTATACTGAATTAACATATTTCTGCAGTCTTAAAATTGTTATATATCTTAGCCCAGCTATTTTAAACGGTTTGATCACATTCTAGGGTTACTGTTATGCATAAAAAACCCTTATACAACACTGATATGAATACTGCAATAAAATACAAAAAAATACAGCCATCAACATATTTCAAAATTGTTACTTTTTTATATTAGTGCTACCAGTATTACAACATTAATATTCTACCTTATTTGTAACATTTGAACTTTTGATTTAGTGCAATATGTTGTACTGCCATCAGGGACTGCCAGTGAATGGCTGTTGCATGCATAAAATGCAAAATATTTATTCTGACAGTGTATGATTTATACTAACATCACAGAATAGAACATGATCAATATTATCTTTCAACATTCAATTTAAATAATTGTAATTGCACAAACTATGTAGGCTACAATTTCAATTTTTTTTATTGTGAAATAACTCAAACATATGTTGTTGTTTTTTTTCTGTCCTCGTTGTTCTGGGCTGCCGTTCCCAAAAGCTTGAATGCTTTCTTATGATACTTTTGGGAAACGCAGCCCTGTTTGAATGCTCTGTCAGCAGTGAGTGAACGCTCTCTGTGATGGATTGGTTCTGTCTTGCAACATTTGCATGTGTTCAGATGAGCAGGAAAATAGTTCTATCCTACAAAATTACTCGCTAACAAAGGTTATTCGTCAAATTCAATGCATATTGTACGCATTAATTTATTATTATTTTTTTGTTTGTTAAATTAACAAAATCACTGGTAATAAAACGCACCTTAGTATCGTATTTTTAGTTTGAGTATCGATCCTTCCGTTACTTCGCAGTCATAATCAGCTATATCGCATACTTTGGATGAGATAACGCCTCTCTACCCAATGTGCATACTATATCCACCCTATCTGCCCTAAATAGTATAAGAAATTACTAATATCACATAGAATCTAGGATGGATAGTGTGCACATTGGGAAGCAGAGTACTCTGTGTATTTCCACTGGCCTACTAAACACAATTTTAGACCATGTAAGGCTTGTTTTGCCAAAAAAAAACGTTAACATAAGTGTTGGCGTTATGTACATTGGTTATGGCCGCTTTGCCTGATTTTATGTCAAAAACTGTTCAGCATTCTGTTTTTCGAAGGCAAAACGTCAAGGGGAAACAAACACTCCTAGTTTTGGTAAAAACCGGATCAACTCATGTAATATGAACAAAGTACTTTAAAATTGTGTTTTTTTATGTTTTATTTTTACTTTTAAGAAGCTTTCTGTATGTTTCTTGCTCGCAATCTGACCTTGCTATACTTTTAAAAGATTTTATTCAGTTTTGGGGAAAGTTACTTTTAAAAGTAATGATTACAATATTGCGTTACTCCATAAAAAATGTACTAATTACGTTACTTAGTTACTTTTTTATGGAAAGTAATACGTTACGTTACTTTTTAAATCTGGACAGGGCTTGCTTGTTTGTTTTTAAAATAAAAAAAGCTATATTTTTGGCAAATATAAAAGCCTTTTCGCACCAAAAGTGAAATGAATAAGCCTCAAGCTGAAGGGAAAGTAAATTTACGTCCGTACAGCAGAATTCAGAAGAAGACATTTCAACACACTTCAACAATAAACAAAGACACACAAGTTCGTCTAGAGTAATTTGTGTTTATTAGTATGATTGAACTGGATCATCTTAGGTCAGGAGCAAAGACATTGGTTAATAGAATGGGATTAAATACAATAAAGCATATGTGTGTTGTTTAACATTTTAATTTTTGCAGGTTTGCGTCATATTCTGAGTTGCATTATTTTTATTCATTTTGAGGAATACTGAATCTGTGTTTTTTTTTTTTTGTTGTGAGTGGATTAATTAATCATATTCTATTTAATTTAGAACTAAGAACATCTGTTCTCTCAACATGGGCGACATAAGAGCCCGTCTCACTAAATTGGAAAAAAAAAAATTACCTTGCTTACTCATTTGAAAAAGTAACGTCAGATATTCTCTCTTCTTGTAAAATTAAAAAGGTATGCGTTACTTTATTTTACTAGTTACTTGAAAAAGTAATCTGATTACGTAACTCGCGTTACTTGTAATGCGTTACCCCCAACACTGCTTCTAGTATCCTGGTTGTTTGTAAACTTGATCAGTTGTGGTGACTTGTCCAGGCATGTGTGTGTCCAGTGGGTGGAGCTAGTGACAGAACTGAGCTTGTAGAGAGCATCCAGTGTGTTTATTGTAGTCTGGTCCATCTAGTGAGCCAGTTGGCTATTTTTGCTGATATAGCCTATTAATGCTTTCATTTCTTAGAAGTGTTTCGTGCACCTGTACCAATTCATAAATCTGGAGAAATGCGTCAAGAGTACGAGAAACTAAAGATGAAGGTAAGCTACTGAGTAAAGTCAGTACACTCTTCATTGCAGTTTCCTCACATTAACTTATTTAAAAACTTACAACCAAATAAACATATAGTTGTACAATGTTTTTGGTAATATGTGCTATGATATTAACATTTAATAAAATTCCTGAACTATTCCAACAAGGTGGAAACATCCACAAACGTCTTTTGTACTGGCTGTAAAGAATAGCCTGCACTTATTTGACATTTGGTCAAATGCAAAGCACTTCTGATTTCTAATAAGCTTGTTTTATTATATTTTCTCGTTATAGCCTGAAATGCAGTAATAGTCATATATAAAGCTCAGTGTTATCTCTTTAGGGTGGAAGCAGTGAAGAAACCGAAGAGAGAAAGAAAAAGATCCACAGAAAAGAAGAGTGTGGGATGCTGAAACTCTGTCAGTATCCTGTACGTTCAAAACTCTTCTTTCTATCATTGTTACCTACTTGGGTCTAAGCAGGGTTTAAACACGCATGCATTCAGTTAATTCACATACTTCATAATTTGGGATATTTCTTTTAAGAAAGGAATAGTTTACCCAAAAATGAAATTTGTCATCATTTACTCACCCTCATGTCATTCCAAACCCTCCCAATTTTTTTTTCTTATGGTTGAACACACAGAAGATTTTGAAGACCAAACATTTGTGGTCCCCTTGACTTCATAGAGGGAAAACATACTGTGAAGTCATGGGACCATCAACGTTGATTAACCAGCATTCTTCTAATCTCTTTATGTTCAACATATGAACTAATCATGCAGTTTTTGGAACGACATGAGGGTGATTAAATGATGGCAGAATTTTCATTTTTGCTGTGAACTATCCTTTTAACTGTTTAGTTTCTGCTCAATTATGTATGACCATCCATTTCACACAGTAGTTTACTGGGTTTCAGTTCTGTGGGGTGTCAGACTCTGAGAATGAAGAGCCGGTGGGAAAGAGGACCAGACATGTCTCAGCATTTGTGCGAAAAACAAGATGCTCCCCTGCTTTCAATAGAGGGTATTGCACTTATATTTACTTTTGAATTTGACATGATCATTTTCTGATCTTTTTTTAAATATACTTATTATTAGTGTTCAAAGTGTTTTTTTTTTTTTTATTTGTTTTTTTATTGTCTCTAGAGTGGAGGGCCTGACATAATGGGATAAACTACTATGCAAAAAAAATAAATAATAATAACAGTTTATGACATTTTAGGATAACAGTCATCAGAACTATAACACATAGAGGAATATAAATTATGTAAAGTGTCAAGCAAATCAAAATTATAATATGTTAGAAGTTATTCAGAGATGCCGTTTGTCTAGACTGCAGCCATGCACTTATTAAACATATTAACATTATTCACTCAAAATTCACAAAAAACGAGACAGTTATTTTAAAATTAAATGCCTTTATAGTGAGATAACTGCCACAAACAGGAACTACCACAACTAGTAAAAAAAAAAATACTAATAGCGGTATGAAGGAAATTGTGACTTAAATTGACGCTTCTCTCAATAAATAGTTTTCTGATTGTGTAAAAAAGAGATCCACATCCATACGGTCATTGTGCTGTGTTACAGTTGTCTTCATAGCAGTGCTGTTCAGAGGAGCAGGAGCTGTACAGATTCTGAGGATGGAAGAGGAAAAACCAGAGGTCACGCACATCATGTCGTTCCTGACAAGGTATAAGTGTTCAAGGTGTATATGTTCAAATAATCATCAGTCTAATTTAGGGTGATTTGTTGGGGGAAAAAACACCAGTCCTGTTTCAAAAAATGTATTTGTCTCTCATCTTTAGATGCTGAATATAAAATTTTGTAGTAAGTAAAACTATATAGAAGACGTATTTATCCAAAGCAAGTTTTCATACTTTTTTCTAGAGCAGGTTCTTCATATACGACACTAGATGTCCACTGTTCTGCAGAGTTTACCTCCAACTCTAATTAAACACGAATGAAAAAAAAACGAATCAAGGTTAATCATTGTTTTCCAAGGAGTCTGAAAAACCTCCAGGGTCAGATTTTAAGAACCCTGACCCAGAGCAGTAGTTTTTAACTCTGTTCTTGGAGTATCTCCTTTGTATGAAACCCCTATTTCAACAAAAACACTGCCCTAAAGAAACCTGAGGTTATAGGCCCAGGTATGTTCCATTCCTTCTTACGCACCGTAGAGCACACAAACCTCCTTTGACCATGAGCATGGACAGAATCTTTCTTTCCAGGTGTTCAAATCACACGTATCTGTGCTGTTGTCTGCATGGTCACACAGACAGGCCACTGTCCGGCATGGATTGTGGACATGAGAAGCTTGCTTTCGCCTTGCTTACGTCCACAGTGATGATTCTTCAGGCCAGCCTTACTTTGTTTAAAATACACAAAAAACACCGGCTGACACATTTCATTTTGAAAAGTGACACTTGGTCATTCGACCAAATTTTAACATCTGCACCACACCAAAATGAGAATTTCAGGAAGGTCGAGTTGTGCTTTCAGAAGTGAAATCTTTGATATTCACACTTGATTTTACAACCGACTTTATTTTTTCCACTCACTCCAAATGGGTCTTGTGCATTCCTATTTCTCAAATGCACAGCCAGAGCTTTCGTGTATAATCACCCTTAAACATTACCCACTAGGCCACAACACCTATATCCTGCTTCTGAAGTTTACCTCCAATCCTGGTTTAACACAACTGAACCAGCTTATCAAAATCTTCAGGATCATTGGAAACTTCCAGGCAAGTGTGTTGGGACCAACTCTGCAGGATGTTAACCCTTTAAGAGCAGGACTGGACACCCCTATAGCAGGAAATAGCAAATGTTGTGGCAGGATTGGCAATAGGCAAATTAGTCATTTTTATAGTCTGTGATGCTACTCTACCACTCTTTCCCCGCTCTAGGCTATCGCCACTCATAGTTACAATGCTGGAATCCTTCTCTCCTCGGAAAACAGTCGCTCTTTCTCAGCCCCGGTACTGAGCCTAGATAAGAGACACCACTGGCGGGGCATCCACACCTCATCCGCGTCACTCGTACTTCAAACAAAACCAGAGAGGTCCATTAGCCCTGAGAGCAACGATAGCATATCGGAAGAACTCAACCATTTCAAGCCTATTGTCTGCTCGCCGTGCACTCCACCCAAAAGGTTGCCCGATGGGCGGCTTTTGGAGCCTACGATCGTGAAGTCAACCCCAAGGAACTTGACACACACTCTGCAAAAGTCCACAAGCTACGAGGCCAGCCCGACCATCTTGCAGAAGTGGAAGCAGATTGAAGTTGATCGTCAGTGCATCAAGGTGACCTCAAAAGGTACAGTCACGAGTCCGATCGCAGAGGATCTAAGCCTTAAACTGAGTCCCGTTGAAGAACAGGACCGCCGACTCTGCAGCTGTGCTGTAGCCAAGGACAGCTCGCAAGATCATCAGTGCATTTGTGATTCAAGTGCTAAGGATCAGAAGGATAAACCTGTAGTCTGTAATAAACTACGGCTTGTATTTGATCAGTGTAGCAAAGAGGAAGGTACACAGCCTGCTAGCGCTCACATCAGGTCAACAACTCAAACCATTGCAGATACTTTATCCGCAAAAAGGCGTAGCAGATGTGAAGAACTCTGCGATCCCACAGAATTTTGTGAAGCAATGCTTGATAAACACGCTGGACACTGTAAACAGGGTACGAAAGACCCCGAGAACTTTGTAAATGAGCCTACCACCAGGAGCTGTGTACTTAACAGACCTACCTCAAGAAGGGGCAAGAAGAGAAGCCACAAAACCAAACATTTGGAAAATACCCTACAGACAAAAATGTCCCGGACAGGTGCCTATGACAGGATTGATGATATGATTGTCCAGCGAATGAATCGGGATAAGGAGGACCAAGAACTGGCACAAAAGCTACAAAGACAGTTTGACAGAGAATGTCAAAAAGTGGACAGGCACAAAATGAGTCGTGACAAATACGAACTCCGGTCCTGGGCTACAAATGATGGGACGGCAGGACACAATACACGCAGATCAGGAAGAATCTCCAAAAGAAATGAGCACTTTAACTACAGCTGTTAAAGGGACCTCCGGTTATGGTAGTGTTTTATTGTAATGATTTGTTGCAGTCACAAACATTTTCTTTGTTGAGGCACTACAGAGGCTTTCTAACATCTGGATTAATATTGCAAAATAAGGCATTTACGTTTTTGACTTTTCATCCAAAGCAACTTGCATTAATTGAGTCCACCTTGATCAGAGGTGGCCAATCCTGTTCCTGGAGATCTTAAAAAGTTCAGCTTAAACCCTGATCAAACTCAACTGAACCAGCTAATTAAGATCTTCAGGAGCATTTGATAATTACAGACAGTTGTGTTGGATCTGAACTCTGCAGGTTGATCTCCAGGAACAGGAATGGGCACCCCTGACCTAGAGCAAGCTGGGGTTAAGTGCCTTAGCTTGGGGCAAAATGGTGGTAGGACAAGTTTGGACTCTCAGCAACTTTCCCATTTATGGGGATCTGGATTTGAAGCTGCAATGTTTTGTTTCAAGCTCTGTTACTGTTTAACTGGCTTCTACTACTCAAAAAGAGAGGAAACCATGTATATGTTGTTCGGGGGAAGAAAAATGTACAGAATTATTTATACGGCTTTTTAGTACTTCAATCCAGTGATGACAGTACTCCTTACAATCCCTTTGTGCTCATCACAATCACAATTGCTCCTCAAGAAGTTTGTTTGCATGTTTAATGGTTATTATAGGACATTTGTTGAACCTGAAGGTGTTTCGTACAAAATTGTAGCATAACACCTTTTATTTTGCGTTACCTGTTTCCAGTGTCTTTGAAAGATTTCTCTTGACACCTCCATCTATCAGACAACTCTTTTGTTAACAATTTACGTGGAAACAAGTAAAAATTGTAGCCTTAGGCTAGAAAACTACTCGACACAAGTACATAGATGCAAATGCTTGCTCAACAATTTGCAAGACCGCAGTCTTGTTGTACGTAACCTGTTTACTTCGTTCTTGTTTTACTGTGGTGGAAACAAACCTCAGTATTCAAGGCAGGGATAGAATTGCCTTTAAATGTTTCTGCCATTAACCAAAATGTATTTTTAGTTCTCCCTGTGTGATATGGTTATGAGATAGCAGCAACTTGAGTTTAAAAGAGTACAATAGTTTTATCTATCATGACTCTGGAGAAAAATGGAGCAGATGCTGGACAAAGATAAAGCTCTCTAGAGCGCATGTGTCGACCGCCTGCATTCGCACACACTATCAAATGGAGTATACTTTGAAAGGCGTATGCGTACAAAAACTAAGTATACTTTGGAATTAAAGTCCCCATGAAATCAAAATTAAAGTTTTTTTTGGGAGTGTTCGTCTCAAATAGTATCTTAATTTGCTATAGGCATTTGCTCCAAAACGGTAAAAAATCGACATTTATATAGATAGATCAATACAGTGGGTACGGAAATTATTTAGACCCCCTTACATTTTTCACTCTTTTGTTATATTACAGCCATTTGCTAAAATAATTTTAGTTAAATTTTTTTCCTCATTAATGTACACACGACACCCCATATTGACAGAAAAACACAAAATCGTTGACATTTTTGCAGATTTATTAAAAAAAAAAAAACTGAAATATCACATTGTCCTAAATATTCAGACCCTTTGCTGTGACACTCATATATTTTAACTCAGGTGCTGTCCATTTCTTCTGATAATCCTTGAGATGGTTCTACTCCTTCATTTGAGTCCAGTTGTGTTTGATTATACTGATTTGACTTGATTAGGAAAGTCACACACCTGTCCATATAAGACCTTACAGCTCACAGTGCATGTCAGAGCAAATGAGAATCGTGAGGTTAAAGGAACTGCCTGAAGAGCTCAGAGCCAGAATTGTGGCAAGGCACAGGTCTGGCCAAGGTTACAAAAAAAATTTCTGCTGCACTTAAGGTTCCTAGAGCACAGTGGCCTCCATAATCCTTAAATTGAAGACGTTTGGGACGACCAGAACCCTTCCTAGGGCTGGCTGTCCGGCCAAACTGAGCTATTGGGGGTTGAAGAGCCTTGGTGAGAGAGGTAAAGGAGAACCGAAAGATCACCGTGGCTGAGCTCCAGAGATGCAGTCGGTAGATGGGAGAAAGTTGTAGAAATTCAACCATCACTGCAGCACCAGTCGGGGCTTTATGGCAGAGTGACCCGATGGAAGCCTCTCCTCAGTGCAAGACATGAAAGCCCGCATGGAGGACTCCAAGATGGTGAGAATTAAGATTATCTGGTCTGATGAGACCAATATAGAACTTTTTGGCCTTAATTCTAAGCGGTATGTTGTGGAGAAAACCAGGCACTGCTCATCACCTGTCTAATACAGTCCCAACAGTGCAGCATGGTGGTGGCAGCATCATGCTTTGGGGCTGTTTTTCTGCAAAGGGACCAGGACGACTGGTTGCAATCGAGGGAAAGATGATTGCGGCCAAGTACAGGGATATCCTGGTTGAAAACCTTCTCCAGAGTGCTCAGGAACTCAGACTGGGCCGAAGGTTTACCTTCCAACAAGACATGACCCTAAGCACACAGCTAAAATAACGAAGGAGTGTTTTCACAACAACTCTGTGACTGTTCTTGAATGGCGCAGCCAGAGCCCTGACTTAAACCTAAAAATGGCTGTCCAACGTTTACCATCCAACCTGACAGTACTGGAGAGGATCTGCAAGGAGGAATTGCAGAGGATCCCCAAATCCCGGTGTGAAAAACTTGTTGCATCTTTCCAAAAAGACTCATGGCTGTATTAAATCAAAAGGGTGCTTCTACTAAATACTGAGGAAAGGGTCTGAATACTTAGGACCATGGGATATTTCAGTTTTTCTTTTTTAATAAGTCTGCAAAAATTTCAACAATTCTGTGTTTTTCTGTCATATGGGGTGCTGTGTGTACATTAATAAGGAAAAAAATTACCTTAAATGATTTTAGCAAATGGCTGCAGTATAACAAAGAGTGAAAATTTAAGGGGGTCTGAATACTTTCCGTACCCACTCAGTTATATAAGATTTCTCACTCATCCGCCAAAACGGCTCACGATTTGTTTGACGTCACATCGTACTTCAGCTTCTCATCAAACTTTCTGTCCACTCAAATGCTCTCTAGAATCCGAAGCGCCGGCCCCTGCACTATAAATAGACGCTGAAGTGCCAGCTTCACTTGTTCACAGTGTAGTGTTTCCTGTACAGTGAATGGCTCGAAGTGCACAATGTAGGTGATGGGGAGCGATTCAGACAGTGTAAATATGCTTTCGATTGGTGCAAATGAGGTCTGGTTTCACGTTGTTTCATGCGAAGCGCGGCAGCATACAGTCTGATCCGGACTTTGGCTCCGGTCCAGAGATGCAATCGCACGGAGCGGATCATATGCGCGAGTCGGCATATATTAAAAACGTTTACAACTACACTGCCTCAGTAAAACAAAAGTGGTCATAATCATTCTAAGAGTTTCATATTGAATCTATATTCAATATGAAACTCTATATAATAGAGTATAGATAATCTATTAGACTGTGGCTGTCAAAAGCGGCTTTACCGAGCTTAATGGCTCTGGCCCGAGCAGATATAAACAAACGCGATTGGCTATTTTAAAAAGGGGCGGGGCTGCTTGATATGTCTCGCCCTGTCTTCCTGTTTCAGTTGAAATTACGTCACCACATAGAATAATGCTGTGTGTATCAAGGCATTTCAGGGGACCTTTAAGGCAGATTCTTCTCATTAATTTGGTTATCTGGCTATTTATATGGCATCTGAAAACAGTAATTGACTATTATACTTAACTCCAATAGCAATTTAGTTACATCAAGGCAATAATTGATTGGTTTACGAGGGACACCATGATCCAAGTTGACCATTAAGTTTTTTTTGGCCGTGAAGGTTGGTATCACCCTGTACAGTAAGATCTGTGGTTAAGGAGTGTGCGTTGATGTAGGCTATTTACAAAATAGGCGAAGTAAAAAAAAAACCAGAAGGAGGCGGCAAGTAGTTCACCATATAAAATCCATTGAAGATCATAGATAACTGTTTATTCCTGTGCCTGCTAGCACCCCTTGTGGCAGTGATAAGAGTTGCAGGCAGTACACATTTTGTTACACACTTCGAGTAAAATCAAACTTGAGTAGCAAAAGTTTTCATTTGCATATTTGTGTAGAGTATGTTTTAAGCCTAACTGTGCTTTTTACACTATTAAATAAAATATCTATAAAGTGGTTTTTAAAACGCTAAAGGGCATTGTGTAACAGTGTTGACACAAGTTAATATTTCTAAAGAAATCTGATTGTTATTTTTATTTTATTTTTTTAAACCTACTTTTTTCGTTTTCTATTTTAAGTGTTTTGACACTCTCCAAACTGTAATCTACATTTGGACACTTCTTCAAAAGATCCACAACACCACATCAACAAAAAAAAAAAACTAGAATGCTCAAAGCAAATTCTCATACTTGTTTTTCTTGTGTAAGACATTGGTTTTCTGTCATTGTATTTTTTGTAGTTTATCCATATTTCACTTTTAGCTTGATGTTCACACTACTCTGAAGGGCTGCTTTCATTTCAGAACTTTATCTATTACGCTTTGATTACTAGAGAGATCTATTTTGTGACTTGTGTCTGCCAAGAAAGCTTTAATGTTACTTTTGCTGAAAAATGACATTCAGTTGGACCACATGTAAATTCACATACATTTAATCCTGTCTATCTTGATCTTTTTTTTTTTCAAATTCCAAACAGATTCATTTCTATACTGTA
>JADLZN010001211.1:0-180250 GCA_018155175.1 Sinocyclocheilus anophthalmus
TGCAACTGATGTGAAGTAATGAACTATAAGCTGAATGATGAACTATAATGAGGACACAGGGGGATCAAATCCCGTAATACCTCATTTTCAAACATATTGAAGGTTAATAGGTGGCACTGGCCACCATTCTTGTAAATTTAAACCTTGTTTGTAATGAAATAATGACCTGAATGCGATTAGCATACTGTGGTACACAGAAGGGAGGTTGATACCACATGGGGCACATTGCGGAACGACATGCTTCCTTTTCTGTGGAGTAACACCTCAGGAATGAGGTGAAGAAGGACAGGCTGTTGTGCTGTTTTCAAGACGACATTTTTCATTTCCAAAGACATCTGTGTCCTGTCATTTAACTTATGTTATAAAACTATGTTTTTGGCATTTACTGTACCTCACTTCCAAAACTTAACTTTTAGCATTACTCCGTAATAGCCCATGTGAGTAAAATGTGCTCATATTTATTATATTATTAGCTATTATATAAACATTTTCTGTGCAATCGTTTTTACACTTTTGCCAAATGCATGTGTACATTTCAGTTTTTTTAAAATTAAGATTTTTATTGCTCACCTACCCTGCTTTTATTTGATCAAAAAATGGAAAAAAAAAAATTACTATTTGAAATTAATACAATTTAAATTTTGATATATATATTAAAATGTAATGTTATTTCTGTGATGTGCAAAGCTGGTATGTCATCAAATCATGACTCCAGTTCAGCGTCACATGATCCTCAGAAATCAGTATAATATGATTTGGTGCTCAAGTTAAACCTTCAAGTTGAAAATGGTAGTGATAAAACTTCTACAAAAAAACATTTAGTAAGCTTAGTTAATGCTGAATTCAAAAATTACTATTTACATTATTAAATCAAAAAGATTTAAACATTCCTGAGGCTTCGTAAAACCATGCATGAGTGTTATTTTTTTAATATAATGTTAAAAGATGAATAAATACTGTTAACAATGCATGTTAAAAAAATAAATGGGACCTTATTATGAAGTGTTACCAGTTTATATAATAATATAAAAATATTTCTGTGCACATTTTATACATATTTATTTATTACATAGCTAGTAGCTGTGTTTCTTAGCTTATCTTTAGCTGAGAATGAAGAAAAATGTAAACAAAAATGATACATATAAGTAGAAATGAACAGTTGAACAAGAACATTTTTTAATTGCTTTAATTAACCAAATGTTGGTAACTGTCACACAGAAAAACAAAGAAGAGTTGTCTTCTTTTCTAAATGCCTCAATTTTGCGTATTTTAAAAATGTGAACAGTATAACTTATATATAGTCTGTATCAAATGATTTATAATTTATAAATCCTGGCTCAAGTAAGAGGAAGCATTTCCGAAAGAGTAAGAATATGAGGAGACCATTTAGTGGATAAAGGAGGAAGGCTGTGTTTGATACAAGCCTCCCAGAGGGGCTCTCTGTCACCAAACAGTGTTCCAAGTTCAAGTTCCAGCCACCAGCTTCTGAAAGCTGACCTAGCAGATGACCTCGATGACCAGAATCATGAAGTCCCACTGAGCAATGGAGATGTTGAACGCTGTCTGGGAAGAAGATAGATAGATAGAGAGATGATAGACAAGAAGATAGATAGATAGATAGATTAGATAGATAGATATATATATAGATAGATTTTTTTTATTTATTTGATACAATCAAAAATGTATACTAAAGACTATTCTGTCTTGTCTTTGTACGCACGACCTAGTTTAGGAAAAAACCAATTATGGTTAATAAATGCCGGAAAAAGCTTGAAAAATAACAAACTTCAAACGCTTGCACAGGTGGTGGGGTTCCTAAAATCTATGTCCAATTTCAACTTTTAGATTGATATGTCCCATAATGAACCCAAAACCAGATGGCAAAAAAAACAGAACGACAGGCATCTTCAAATTCAAAAAACACGTCCAAAGTGCGTTAAACGAAGGTTAACACGGAATATTTTTTCTTCTTTTTTTTTTTCTTCAGGACAGAGAGACGTGGTAGTGTGGCTATTATCACAAGGGTAGCGCTGAATGAGAACTCTTAAATGCTCCTCTTCCTTTGAAAGAGGGGGATCTATTTTTTGCCCATTAGCATTGGCATTAAAACTCATTATTTTCCTCGACTGTGCTAACCATCTCCTCCCACGTTAGACATCATTACTGTTATTATTCATATCATTGCTTTAAAGGACAGAGAGATGTCTTGGTACTTAGCTCTAGCATTTGTTCGACTGCAGGTGGGAAGATTTTTTTTTATTTATATATTTTCCTGAAATTGGTATCATAATGGAAGTTATTGTGTTGGCAGAGCATACAACTAGTGATTGTGAGGAAACTCACCTGACCCGAAACCTTCAGATTGTAAATTTCATTTTTATACATACCAATTTCATAGCATAATAAGCAACCGTTCATTTGTGGCACGTACCATCAACGAGTTCTTCAATGTCCCACACTGCACCTGCACTCCCACTCCTTTAGAGTTTAGTTTAATTTTCCGAATGCTCCTCAAAGTGGTTGTTTTTCAACTCCATTTGATCCTTATCAAACTTAGAGAAAAAACCAAAACAGAGTGAGAGAGGAACAGGGTGGCATCTGTGATCTCTAGTGACCCTTTCCTCACTCTCTCCTGCCAGGCCAGTCTGGGGATTGACACATCAGATGAAGATATGAAGTGGTGGGTGTGCGTGGAGGCGGGCCAGGCGCCCAGCGAGTCCCCGCGCTTCTCACTTGGTTAACACCTCACACAGAGCACAGAGCCAGGAATACACTGCCTCTCTCTCTCTCTGTGACTAAAACAGTTCATTTGGACCTGCAGGGTCTTCTGCTCCTCAGAGCCTGCACTGATGGAGGTGGGAGATATTCTTAACTAACGTCAGAAAAACAAGAATGATTATCGAACAATGTTTCATCACCAATTGTCTGTAACTGTGTGTTTTTGTAATGCGAACTTTGATTTTTATGAAACTAACAGATTTTAGCGGGTTTTTTTTGCTATATGAAGGCCACATTAAGTTTTGGAAATGCTTTATTATGCCTTCGTGATTTTTTTCGTTTTCTCTACTTTACAAAGAAATTTTATGTATAGATTTTATTTGTTTGTTTTACTTATTGATTGATGTCATTTTTTACACTCATTTTATGACTCACAGTCCATCATGACCAACAAGTTTTACCAAAGGTTAGAATACATGGTTCCTGAGGAGACAAAAAAAAGTTGGTAAATATTAACAGTTAAATGAATAGTTTTATTGCATGAAATTTCCAACGACGTAATCTGTCAATTATTTACCGTTTGATTTTTACGGTTATTTATGAAAAAAAAGTGCAACTATTGTTATAGTTAGATTTTATTCATTACAGGTTCCGGTAGTATATTTCATAACCTGGGCCTTTATTCTGTCTCTTAAATATTATTTTGGGTATTTAGATACATAAAATGGTAGTTGTAAAAAGCCACATTTTCACCACAGAATACTGTAGGGGGGGGCGCAAGCTACATAAGATGGAGAGTGATGAAAATGAAACCACTGTGGTGGAAAATGTTTTAGGAAAATGTTTTTAGAATTCTGGACTTTTGTAGAATTCTCTAACACATGTGTTGTGCACTGATTATGTAAAAAAGTAGGTATGATAGCTTCTAAAAAATCCCCTGGCCAAAAGTTTGCCCGAGATTGAAAAAAACCTCTAAATTTGTACAATCATTGTGTTAACTTGTCATACAAAAATAACCTTCTTTTTTAGGTGGTTTGTTTTTTGTGAAACCTGGGTGTGATAACCTCAACCAACATGAATTGGAGGTTGAGAACTCAACAATTAGGCGTTATGTAAATGCAAAGGAATGTGACATTGATTAGGAGACCAAATGTGGGTTTAACCATGCGAGGACTAGTTAAAATCAAGGGTTAACACGATTTGCATCACCAGTTTGGGTAAGCAATACTCAAGAAATCAATAAGGCCTCCGATTACACCGAAAGACTGATTCATCCATTAATGTAGGAATTAGAGGCACCACTGCCTCAAAAACAGTATATCAAATAAGGGACCGAAGTCACCGTTGCAATTAGAAAAATGCAAGGGACCACCAACAAAGAGGGGTTTATCAAACGTTAGTGTACGTTTCCGAACCCATTTAATGAATATTAGTTTGTTTTTAAGAATAATTACGATTTTTTTAATTTTTTTTATTTATTTATTTGTTTGTTTGTTTATCAATCATGCTTTATGCTTTTTAAGAAATTTAAGATTAATGTTTGGAAATCTTCCATCAACTTTTATGGATTGTTCAGCAAACAGAGATGATATTTGCATATTGAATTGTGATTATGCATAATAGAGAATGATTGATCATTTTTCTTTCTTGCATATATTTAACCATCTATGGTCACACTGCAAAGTCTCTCATGACATATGTTAATTCTCATACACAAAAACAAATCAAATCAAAACAAAAAACTTTTACTTCCTGCAAGCATTGGCTTGCTGCAAGAAATAATTACATTATTTCTTATTTCTAATGTTTGGACACAGTGTAGTGTGTTATGTATGCTTGTGTAACCAGGGTGACTGGGCTCTGGTTGTTCCTCGCAATTAAAGTTTCATGAATACTGAGACAGGAACTTTGAATGGGTCTCCAGTGTGTCTGTAATTACTTTTTGTGGTCACCTTTGAATGGTGAATTTTTTTTGAAGTCACAACACTGCTATAAAATTCAGCTTATTTCCTTATCGGTAAGAATATATTACTTTTTTCCACAATCATGCAAGATTGATTTGAGGGTTTGAAGAATGCCTAGTGCCATTCACACCTTTCTTTCTCTCTGTCTTCCTCATCATCATGTTCCTCATGGTGGTTGTCATCAATAGCTGATCCTGATGCTCATCAGTGCTGCAGAGCTAAGGTCTATTTTTTTCCTCTGTCTTGTTTACATAACGCAATCACATGCTTTCTCTGAGGAAATATAGATGCAATTTTAGATTCATATAAAGATTAACTTTTGAAAATCTCATTGCAGAGTTTGATCTTCTAAAAGAATACTGATCTTTGAGCCATTAACTGAATAGTTTTAAACCTATTTACGCCTATAACCTATAACACCTCAAATTAAACAGTGTTATCATTTACTCACCCTCATTTCATTCAAAACCGGATGACTTAAAGTACAATCTGTACGTTTTCCACGCTACGCGGGGGGTAGTCAACACACACAAAGAAAACAAAGGCGTAGGTTTGATGACGCCGTGGACTGGAGTGTGGGCCAATCATGGGGAGTGTCGTTCTTCATCCACACTAGGCTGACGCCAATGGGATGGGACTCAGGCAGGCAACTCAGTTCATGGATAAGCAATCGTATTAAGATTTATTAACAACAATAGTTAGTATTGGAAGCAGAGTGAGGCGGAAAAGCCGTCGAGCGAAAATCTAGGCCGCTTGAAGGCCAATGCTAATGAGGAGGCCGAGAGAGGGGACCACACGGATCGAAAAGCAGCAGAGCTTTATTATGCAACACTTTTAGAGCTTTGCTCCTTCCGGTCGTGCGGAGGTGGGATTTAAAGCAGCGCTGTTTTTATCCATACTAGATACGTTGGACAAAGTTATGTTTACTCTGTGCGGTCGTCATCGTCTACATTAAAAAACGATAAAAAGTAAAGAGTTCTTCGTGGTTTTCCATGTTTTCTACAAAAACCAAAACGGAAATCGAGGGGTTAGGGAGGGTTATAGGAAGGTGGACAACCAATTGAAGCCTGGTGTTCTAGGTTTATACATAGGTTGGTAATACGTAATAAATTTACAAGACAAAAGTACACTTTTGTACGTGTTTCCATCTTGATAAAACGTCAATAGACGGCAATTTCAACGTTTATAAACATACAAAATCGCTACGTATTTTTAGTAAAACAACGTAAAAATATTGTTTTGAATGCTTGAGATCAATTTAGGATATTTCAATCAATGCATTTGGTGGTATCAAAGTTTATCATTAAGGAAGTTAGATATTTTTAGACCCAGAACTTCCCCCAATTCCTAAACATCACTATTTTATAGCGAAATATGCACTTTTATCATTTTATAATACGCCAATTAAGTTTTTAGGAACCCATAACTCTACCCCCCAACCTTACACCTAACCAGTTTTATAGGATGATAGATTAAAGGATATAAAACGCAATGCCGAAATACCCAGGGAAAAAAAAACTGTAGGTAACAATATTAAGCATAAAAATATATTTTACCGTCGCTAATTTCCACTCGGACCTATAAGCCTAAAAGACATAAATGCAATTAAGTTTACAATCATTGATTTATTGCCAAAAAATGTCAACAGCAGGACTAAAAGTAATCCACATGACGATGCGTTGCAACCGCAAAAAGCCTCATAGGCGGAAAGAGTAGGTTTGTGTGATCCAGAGTGAATGATGTTTGTTATTCGCTGAAAATATTACCAGATATTTGCTTGATCCACTCCGGAACTAGTGAGGGAACGCGGGGGCGATCATCAACCACAACCTCCCCAGAAACCAACGGAGTGTCGCAATCTGTGAAGGAATGGCAGTCGAGAGCCAACGAGCGTTCGATTACATCTGCCATAAAACCCGTGTGAAGCGGAAACATTTGAATTTATGTTAAAAGAGGCGCGTCAAGTCAGCGCGGGCTTTGCTGGGCTCACGGTCAATGGATCGCTGCGGGACTGGCGAGCAGATCGGCCGAAAAAAGGCTTGGATTGGGGTCTGCTTCTCGCAGTCGCTGGATTCCGGGAAGATGTTGGATACAAGCGCACTAAGAAAATGTTGTAATTTTCTGAATATGTTGCGTTTTTGGTGTATTTTCTAGTTCTAATTTGTCAGTCACCAGCAATCAGCAATGTCGGAGAAAACGCCATTTGTGGACCATGGCAACAAAGAAAACAATTACATGGGACAATAAAGGTAAACGATGGCAGAGGCATATTATTTATTGTAAGGTTAAAGTGAAAGTCGTGTTTAACAGTATGGAAACGAGCTGGCAGCAGAATTCACACGACAAAACGAAATGTTATCATTTCATATGTAAATGAGTAAACAAATTGATAATGCAATTGAAAACAAGGTAATTTATATGACAACTAAAAACTAATAAAATAATGCCGCAATTTCAATATTCATAAAGATTCATTTTTAGGTGTCATCAATATGTCAGTTTTGTACGTTAAAATGCTGAAAAAACGTAAGTATTTGTACGTTTAGAGGCTGAAAATGACGTAAGTTATTTGTTCAGTTTTAGAGGCTGAAAAACGTACGTAAGTATTTGTGTTTAGAGGCTGAAAATACGTCAGTAATGTACGTTTAGAGGCTGAAAATACATAAGTATTTGTACATTTTAGAGGCGGGAAATATGTAGGATTTGTAACGTTTAGTGCCTGTAAACAAACGTATGTAAAATGTACGTTTTATGAACAAGTTTTACGTAATACATAGAATTATCTGAGACACGGTTGCACAATGACACTCTAGACCCCACGGTCCGTGGTGAGATGTACTAGTCAAATTGATTATTATCTGGATTTAAACATTCTTCGAAACATTTGGGATAATGTAAGTTCACAAGTCAGCAAAATATATAACACTTGTATTGGTTTTTGGATATTTTAATAAAAAAACGTACATATTGCACCTTTAATTTGATTCTTGAATTGAATTTTTGAATTTCTTTAATTCATTTGAGTTGGATCTTTTCAAAGATTTTTTTTTTGTTCCAGTTCATTTTGAATCACTGATCTGATTCCCTGACTCAATTATCCAGTCAATAATCCTAGAAACTTTTATGATGCTTTATGAGGGCTGGGACCCACTAGGGGGCTTCATCACAGTTTTGAGGGGGCCACAAAATGGCTTAAAATAAGACACAACAAGCTTTATAAATACAGTTTTTAATAAATAAACTAAAAGACTGAAAAATTATTTTTTTATTTTTAATTCGTCATATCGACAACTGTCGATTTTTACCATTTTTGCTTAAGAAACAGAGTTCTCAAGTTCTTAAAAAACCTGGAATTGTGAGGGGAATTTAAAAAATGTGATTTCTACTTCTGGAAAAATCATGGTAAAATCTTAAAGTAATAAACTAAAATAAATAGTCAAGGAAATCATAATTAAAGCTAGGAGAAATTTTACATTTTATAAAATATGTTATAGGGTAGACATTACTATTTCTAAGTAACAAATAAATAAATGACTATGATTTATGACTTTCTATTCACAAATGACTAGAAAAGTAAAGCAATTCATTTAAATGCGTTGAGAATGAAAGTGTAAACCCTGAAGAACATTCAGTTATTTAAATGAATGTTTTAAATTAATAATTTTAATTTTTTTTCATATTTTTAACATATTGCCAATACTATTAATAGTTTAATGGTGCTTTCATAATCTTTTTTGAAATTTAAAGGCTCCAGTTTCAATTCATTGTTAATTGCATGTAGAAGTGCCCCTACTTCATTGTTCAGTGTTTCTCCTTTTGTGTTCCACAGAAAGAAAGTCATAAAGTTTTAGAATGACATGAGAGTGAGTAAATTATGTCAGAATTGTCATTTTTGCTTTTACAAATGAAAATATTAGGACATTAAAGCACTGTGCACTGGTAAACAAACTGATTCCGTTGCATCACCATGCTTCGGTCCTCTTAGCAAAAACAAATAAATTTCGCAAACCTCACTGAGACTTCATCTTGAGGCTGCCCCTACAGGAAACAAAGCCACAGATGGACATAGACTTTCCTCCTTCCTTGGGAGTGCAGTGCCCGTGGTTTCTCACGTTAAATTGGACTACTTAAAGTGTACCGCAATTCTGGCCAGGGAACAGACAGAGCTCTAGAGGGATCCCATACTGATTTAAGTCACCAGGGACTCTGGCAGGGATATTTTGTCTCTCATATATATATACTATTATGGCTTTTGCAGGAAAGGCACCATCTTGAGTGGGGATGTGAGATGAAACCAGATGGGGTCGATTCACACCACTCTGAGACAAGCAAGGGTTTGGGAGGCACCCTGCAGCCACTTCTTGTTATCTTTTGTCACCAATCAAGTGGCTTTTTTTCCTTTTTTCTTCTCCTCTGCGAGTGAATTCTCATGTTTAGTGTCTACGGGTTTTCTGGCATCCAACTGCAAGAATAAAGTGAAATTTTCTACATTGTGTCCCACTGAAGGTGACATATAGACTGTGATGTGAACGAAATCTTGAGGGGAGAAAAACTTGCATTAAAGATGAGTGTCAAAGGCATATCCATATCCGTTTTTGTGCCAGTTACCTTTGATTACTCGTTTATACGTAACTTAATGGACAATTCGGCGTACATTTAGCTATACAATTTATACAGTAGTTGTTCATCAAAAAGTGCAATTTCCTAATTGAATAGTGTAAATTAGACTAGAAAAAAGTTAAGCTGTCACTCAGATTTCCAATATTCATCGCTAAATTTAGTCAATTTGATTTTCAGTGATTCACTCAGAAGCAGACAATGAAAAACACTAAAAACAGGTGTTTGTGTGGGGTTGTTAAATCAGGTCAACAGATGAGTAGATTTCCCATGGTCCACACACACGACGTTTCAGTAAAAGCCATGATGGCCACTTTTCCATTCTTTCATTCAGATTAGCCCTGCAAGCACGTTATTAGCATTAATGTGTGTGTGTGTGTGTGTGCCATTCAGGAACACCCAAACCCATCTAGGATTGCTGCAAATTTGAAAAGAATAAGCTCTCACATATGTGAGGTTTCAGCCCTTTTCTGTGCCCTCACAAAAGACATGGAAACTTTTGGCCCATCAGTAAAGGATGAGAGCAGAATGACGTCCACTTCAGTTGGTAAAGAGAGCCTGTACACTGCTGTTTGTCTATGTGTGTTGTTTGTAGTCTACGCATATGGTAGCAAAAGGCTGCATTTTTTGGGTTTTTGTCATGCCTTATGTGTCCATCGTAAACATTTACATTCGTGCTGACCTGATCTCCACATAGTAGCACTAGCATTTGCACTTATGTCATGCAGTTAATTTTCTCTCATACATATTCACCCAGTGTTTTTGTAATTTAACAACGTATCTGCTCTCATTCTTTCATGATTTACAGGAAGTCCATAATGCTTGTCTTTATAACAAAAGAGAGAAACTGATAACGCTATTTGCTGGCAAATCACACTCATTCACAGCTTTGTTTGTGTGTGTGTTTGCATGTGGGTTTGCTTTATAAAACACTGCCCTTTGCTGTATGTTTTATTACTAGAGGCATTTTCTCCTTTCTGAGATGTCAGCCAGCTGGATCTTTTTTTGCCTGTGCAGGGCATCACTCCAGGATATTATTGAAAGCAAGCACTGGTGTACAAACAAAGCACTGGTGTACATTTGGGAGCTACACAAGTTTGTCATTGGATTGCGGACTAAGAGACATCATATCAAAATCATCATGTCCGTGGCAGAGTTTTACAGCATTTTCATGTAGGTTGGTCAGTTATAATTGACCTTTCACAGGTTAAATTAAATGCAACAATTATATTAGAGCCTGTGTTGTTGCAGAGGATCATATATTGTGATTGAAGATATCTATCTGAAAGGCACTAATTTTCTTTAGTTAAGTGCTGATATCTCTATCTCTACTCTATAGGGCTTTATAGTCTCTGTTTAAGCTAATTTGTTGACACAAGACACTACAAATGTTGCATAATCGTTGATATGTAAAATAAAATAGCACTTAAAGCACTATACTAAGCACTAAACTTTGTGCCAGTCAAAATTTGTATTTCTTTGAGATCATTTAAAACCAACATGAAATGGCATTCCCAACCCACTTTATTTCTATTAAGTGATGTTTTCTGAATGAAACATGTTCAACAAAAACAAAATTTAAGGCAGGACTTTTAATTGCCAGGAATTGACTGGTTAGTGAAAAGTAGGCGTTACAAACTGAATGGTGCCAAACTTTCACCAATAGCCTAAAAATCCGAAAAAGAAATGTGTATACACAATTTATGCATACACACCCGAACACACACACATATATGCATGTGTGTGTACATAAATTGTTTATACATATACAACTATTTAATACAAGTTTTTTTAGTTGCGGTTTTCAGAGGTTTTTTTTTTTCTGCACTGTTGTTTCTACATTTTAATGCACCTGAAATTACAGGATGAAAATGCACAATTGTAGCCCGAGGTAGACACAAGCCAATAATAACTCTCCTCTTGATTGCCATTAGAGGACTTGGCAGCTCTCCGCAGTGCTATCTACTTCAGAGGAATAGCGCTGCAGTTTTGGGGAGGGAGCCTCCTAATTTGCACATATGGAAATGCTTTTTCGTGCCATTCTACTGCCTTTGTTGTGGCCAGATGGAATTAGAGAGCGCTCAGAAGCCGTGAAGGCAAACACATCAAAAAGAGAGGAGAGTGGGGCAGTCCATGAGCTCTGAGATAAATAAATAAATAACCACCCACTCAATCCCCCCACAACTTTTTTTGGGGGGTGTATGTAATTACATCCAAAAACAGGTATAAAACTTTGCCTCATGTTTAATAAAGAGATGTTTTTGCGCACACAAATGTATTTGAATGTTAGATATCAAGTCTTACTTGTTATTTTCTACATACTTTTGTGACTGCAGGAAATGTAGTTTTTAAACTGGAGGCAGAAGTTTGTTCATCTATTAATGATAGGAAAGGAAAGTCTTAAGGCAGATTAAACAAAATTCATCTCATTTGTGTATTTATTTGTCTGTTCATTCATTCACTGTCAATATATCCGGAAAAAATAAAATTTTGTGACCCTGGACCACAAAACCAGTCTTAAGTCAATGAGGTATATTTGTAGCAATAGCCAAAAATACATTGTATGGCGATCATGTTCCATGAAGATATTTTGTAAATTTCCTACTGTAAATATATTAAAATTTAATATGCATTTCTAAGAACTTCATTTGGACAACTTTAAAGGCGATTTTCTCAATATTTTGATTTTTTTGCACCCTCAGATTCCAGATTTTCAAATAGTTGTATCTCAGCCAAATATTGTCCTATCATAATAAACCACCTTAATTATTCAGCTTTCAGATGATGTATACATCTCAATTTTCGAAAAAATGTACCCTTATGACTTTAAATTGATTTAAATTTCATTTAATTGTAGATTTGTAAATGATCATCAAAAATGCATTTAATTAATTTTCTTAGTAGCAGTCTTCTGTTTCTCTATCATGCTTGCTTTGTCGTCCCTCTTTCCTTCACAGATGTATTGTGAAAGTCTTGCTGTTTCAGTAACAGTCTAGACACAGTCTGCGCTGCATCTGCATTTTATTTATCATTAAGCTCCAATCTTCTCAGTTCTTCTGCCAGCATTATAATTAACATTTAAAATTCCAGCATAGACTGTGTTTTTCCTCCTCAGCGATCACCAACAGCGTCAATGAACTCACTGAAACTAGACACATAAAATGAAATTCACACCATAGGTACTTCATTTTCACTTTGCCAAACGACTGATCAATAATTTTTTAACTGTAATATTAACATTTTGTATATGCACGGTCACATGTAAATTTTTTTAAACACATTGAATATTTAAAAAGAAGAGATAAAATGTAGCCTTTTTTTCTTCTCACAGGACATCGAGTATCAATCCTCCCATGCTGCATTGATAATCAGCATTATTTTGTAAATACACCTGAAATCTAATCATAAAGCAAACAAACCCCATTCCCAGAACACAGAATCAGTGTTAAATTAATTAATCATAATTTAATGTGTAGTGTAGTCATCAAAGCAAGAGCCCTCAGACTATGTGGCAGTCTTATCTGTGCCTGCCCGAAATTCCCTTACTCTAAATAAAAAAAAAAACTGTCTGTCTGTAGGAGATGGCGTCATTCAGGGTGGCCCGGCAAGACTATTTGTAAGGTGGTGTGTAAGGTTAATTGGAAATTATTTAGATAAAGTAATTAATGCAATTGTCAGCACACCCTTTCTTCATTGATGATGCAGTGGGCTTTTTCAAATAAGCTTCAAATAATGGATAGATTCTGGAAAGATAAGGCCTGGAGAGGAAAAGAGGAAAACAGACACACATTATTCCCATTTTGCAAACGAAGATGTGCAATACTCATTGATTACATGGATTCTGCCTTATGGTAAATTGATTGAGAAACTTTTTTTTTGCCTAGTGCATCTTGTTGTGGTTGAAATTGGGTTAAAAGGACACTGTTACGGGATTCATCGCAGACAATTCCCAGTGGTCTTGGTGAAATATGGATGAGTGCTACAGCCCAAACCACATCATATTAGGCAGCGACTTTCTCCCAACAACATAAAATATGCTTGCAGATTAACTCCTTTATTAGGAACACATTTACAGTGACTCTCATAATGGACAACAGAAAGTGGAAAACTGCCTGCTGTACATCAATTTCAAAATTGTGTCATTAAAGCAATCGTTCACCCCAAAATGAACATTTTGTCATTATTTACTCACTCACTCATTCACTCACTCACATGAAGTTTCAAGCCTATGCATCTTTCTTCTGTGGAACACAAAATGACATTTTCAGGTGAATATCCTGACTACTCTTTTCCATTCAATAAAAGTGAATGAGGACTGTGGCTGTCAATCTCAAAAATAGCATAAAAAGCTTCATAAAGGACTCCATACCACATATCTTTGCACTGTATATGAAGTGTTTTGTTAACCCTCTGCTGCTGATTGTGGTCAAAAATTACTGTTGTGTAATGAATGAACATATATTATGATTAATATATAATATATATATAAATATATTATCTATATCTTATATATAACTTAATCTATATATATACGTATACGAGATATACTATAATATATATATATATATATACTGTATACTATAGATATTTATATATATATATATATATAGAATATATATTTTTTTTTTTTTTTGTTTTTTTTATTATTATTTTTTTTTAATGTATTGAAATGTATATTTTCCAAAGAAAAGTAATAAAATAAAAATTTAGTAATTTTTTCACAGAATGGTTTACTCTAAAAACTTCATGAAAGGAAATCAAGCCAAATCTTTAAAGTTGGTTCCGAATTTGAGGTGATATCTTAAAAATTAGCTTTCAGTTAAGATTTGTTTTGTTTCCACTAGATGAAATCACTTATTACATTTTTGTTCACACTTGTGTGTGTGTGTGTGGGGGGGGAGTGTGTGTGTGTGTGCTTATGTGTGGGGGAGTGGAGTGGGGGGGAGGGGGCGGGGGGGGCGGGGGGTGAGTGTGAGTGTGTGTGGGGGGGGGGGGGGGGGTTTGGTGAGGTGTGCATGTGTGTATGGGACATAGCAAGTGCCAAAACTTTTACCAAGTTTCATAGCATTCTGAAGGAAAAAAACCCTGAATGATTCTGATAAGCTATCTGAAGAATGGAATTTGGGAAATAGAAGCAGAACTAAGAGTAACAATAGAATTTTGTAGTAACGGTAGAAATTTGCTTAAATTATTTATTCAGGATTCATAAGGACAAAGTCCATGTGATACATCTATGCTGATTCTTAGTCGTTTTTGGAGCTTGACAGCACCACTCCTAATGCACATCCTTTATATCGGGGGGGAAAGAGTGTCCAGAAGAAAGAAAATCATACTGGTTTTTGAAACATGATGGTGAATAAATAATGACAGAATTATATTTTTTGAATGCAGTATTCCATGATGTTTGTGTCCAGAGAAACAATGTAAAAGGAAAGAAACTGGTCAAAGGAGGTTACACACAGAAGAAACGTCTAAAAGTCTGCATACTGTTAGCCTACTTTACTGTACCTTCTGTATTCCAAGGCAGTGGTGGATCTGTTTTCTCATCCAGATGACATGGAGCTCAGAGACATTGTTTGCTTTGTGTCTCCTCAGTTCCCTCCCTCCCCGTGGCACGTCCCTGAGGGTGAGAGTAAGTGGCGTAGTGAGCTAACAAAAGCAGGTGTCTCTGTAGTGAAGCGTGCCGCTCTCAGCGAGCTTCCTCTCTCTCAGGAGCACAGGGCGGTCCTCACCTCTGGAAAAACAGGCAGGGATGCTGCAAGGAGGGTAGAAGGGAGGAGTGCGGAGATGTAACTGATGTATTTAGTTTGTTTATTATTTATCTTTGGGGAAGTGCTAGAGCTGCTACTCTTACTGCCTCTTTTGTCATTCTTTTATATTACTTTTAAAGCTATAAGCTACTCTTTTTAATATACAGTTAACTAACGTAAAGCTGTATAAAGTGGCATATCTCTTTAACTAGATCAGGTTAGATCAGTCACAGGAGAATTTCTATGGCAACAATACAGATAATTCTCAATTAGGATGACAGACTTAAACTTGAATATTTAAATGATGTAAAATGCAACTAATAATTCTCGAAACACACTATTCTGTATCAGCTAAAAACTGACAGTCAGCAGAATTTCAAGTAAATATTTCACTATGAAAAGGATTCACATAAATCAGTAAATATTTTTTAATAGATTTATTTATATCAATGAACATTTCATATGAGTCAGAATTGTTTTTAACTGAACAAACTGATTCAGATGAGATTTGACATTTGTTAGGTGAATATCTTGACTACTACTTTTTTCCCCCTATGTGATTAAAATTAATGAGGACTGTGGATGTCAAGCTCAAAAAAGTGATACAAAAATACCATAAATGTAGTTCATACAACTTGAAGATCTGAAGTCTTCTGAAGGTCGATTATTTTGAAGAGATTTGTGAATAATAGACTTAAGTTTAAGTCTCTGAAAATCTTGACATAACAATAGTGTGCATATTAATGAGTGAGTTAACAGTTCTTTTATTTGAGTCAAATCTTTTCAAGGAATTGTGTGGTTCAGTTAAAAAAAGAAATAGAAAAAAAAGAGAAAAAAGCTCTTAATTATTTATTCAGGATTCAGAGTAGAATGAATGTACAAAGTCATTTGAACCACTTTTTTGATACTGATGGTGCTGCTTAGTTATTTTTGAGCTTGGCATAAAAGAACTAATGCTCTAAAATGACATCTCAGCACTTCATACGAGTCAGTGAATCTTTTTTTTTATTATTGGAATAAACTGATTTAGATGACAATTTGCAAAGCCATAAAAGTATAATAATTAGTAGTCCATACACATTTCTTCTAAAGTTAAATTATTTCAAAGAGCTTTATGAAGAACAGACAACTAACAAATTGTTATTTCGAATCAAATCTTTTCAAGGAGTCGTTTGGTCCAGTTCACAAAATTGTTGAGCTTGATATCAGTTAACTGACTCTCTAAAATGACTCCTCAGCACTTCAAGTGAATCAGTGAACGAACTGATTCAGATGAAAATTGCATGGTAGAAAGCACAATGACAATTTGTGGCATTGCAGTAGGGAATGGGAATAAAACATGACGCAGGTTGGATTTGTATCGGCATCCCGGCGGGATACAACTCAAAAAAAAATGTGGACATATAAAAATTACGAGGGCGTAGATTTGTATTCATTTAAGTTGCATGCAAATTATGCAGTGGGAGGATGTCAGGTTAGGCTATTTTGTATTTGCTAAACTTCAGAATTAAATGGTTTAATTGATGAGAGTTTGATTCAGTGGTTATGAGGACAAGTCAAGTGTAACTTTACAATGTCAGGTTAGGGGCTCATCCCAACTAACTGACAGCTCGGAAAGCATCGGCTCCCAACCATGATCTGAATAACGGGCCGCAAAAGGCTTGTTAACGTACTTTTCAAGATAGAGTGTTCTACATATGTGCACCGATGATTTCCTGTGCCCTTAAGGGAGTAAGTTTTAGAGACCTCAGGAGTGGCAATGTGCAAAAATTTCCTGCAATCATGTCAGAAATTATGTTTGCTGCTGCATGATAAACTGTGCTGGGAAAAAAACTGTTTGTGTAATCTGTGAAGACTCTCTAAACCTTGCTAATTTTTTCCCCTCTCCCCCCTTTTCCCTCTGTCCATTATTCCCACAGGTATGCTAATCAGGAATTTTGTAGGTACAAATGTTTTTGTGGTCCGCTCGCCCCCCGTTGGGCCAGGTTGACTGGCAGACGGAACCTGTAATAGCAGGTGTTGCCGTAGTGATGCAGAACAGCTTGCCATCTCACCCAAGTTTGGATTTGTCCCTCAGGGACTGCCATTTGAATAAGCTTGAGCTGAGGGTTCGACTGTAGCATGGCAAACAGAAGCTGCACAGCTTTAATTAAGCACTGGTTGGTCAAAATGAAGCAGGAATCATTATCTGTGGCTCTCCATGTCAGGCTAGTGTCAGCTGCTCATTTCCAACCCTTGTGACGATATGTAATTTTATATTTGTTTGTTTATTCGAATATATATTTTTAAAGGTCGTGAGAACTGCAGTAACTGATAAGTCACTTGGTTGTAATGTTCCTAAGTTTTGTTTTGTTTTATTTTATTTTATATTATTTTATCAAGACAATTCTATACAATACCAAAAATCTAATAATGCCAAAACACTTCATTGCACAACATGATCTCATTAGTAATCATTGGTTTTGTGTATAACATGCAGTACAGTAGTTCACGTACATTTACTTAGTACATTACATTAGTTCACGTACTTGTGAATCCTTTGTGATTCAATAAATGAATTTATGGAATTAATAAGTAGGCTTCTCAGCTCGCTCCTCAACATGCATGCGTTTGGAGTTTCGGCAGCCCAACACTGAATATTATATTGTGGGCGTTGTATTTTGATTAATAAAATAAAAATGATAAAAATTAAAATACAAAAATGAAATTTAAATTACACTGCTTATAAATAAATAAAGCAGTTATTTTTATTTAGTTAAAAACGAGCCAAAAGAGACCTCCGAACTAGTAGGCTACCAGAAAGGGGGAAAAAAAAACCTTAACGTTTTTGCTCAGAATTCATTTTTAATCCCTACATGATTTTAGTCATACATGATAAATATCAAATACGTTATAGCTTGACTACAAGTTTAAAAAACAACGCTGCAATTGTTATAATTAAGGAAATTAAACTTACCATCATGAAATGTGTCTACACAGGTGATAATGCCAAAAAGAAAGAGAAACAAATATGCAAAATAGGCATACTTTATTCAAGACATTATTATATGACAACAACATGCATTTATCATTCTTACAATACCCGCCAGAATGTCCAACTTCCCCACGATGACCTTAAAATTGGGTTCTATTATTTTTCCTCAACAGTTCTCACAAAACTAAATTAATTTCAAACACAAATTCGATAAGAACAGAGTGGAAATTATTAGCAACACCAAAATAACAGCAAAGCTAATGTTTTCTGTTAGTTTAAGCACAAACTAAGAAAAGTAAAACTAAACTTTAATGTGGCAATAAGTAAGACCAAACTGAATCTAGTGTGTGTTTATGGTGCATGCCGGTGATGTTGTCTCGGCGGGGGCGGGGCGTAGTGAAGGTGGGGCTTAGGTAGACGATATTATCGGATATCGCAATATTTATTAAGCCGATAATCGATAAGATATTTTTGACATATCGCCCAGCCCTAGTGCATAACAGTGTTACATGACCAATCATGTACATTGCTGAAATGGAAAATGGATGATAATTGCAATGACAAAGTTGATACAGTACACAGATTGAATGCATGCAATTGGACGGCATGTAAAACATCCCATAGTCCACGTCCAGAACACTTCCCTGAAACACTTACAGTATACAAGTGTGATGACATGATATTAAGCTCCTTTAGAAACAGGAAAAAGAGTACATAAAAGCCGCAGCTTGTACCTTTTGATTTTAAATTGAACAAATCTGTCTTTCAGCATCTGTTGCAATGAAACGACCGTCGACGAGACAGACAAAGCAAATCCAGTCTCCTTTTTCTCTGAAAAAATGTCGCAATTAAGGCCGCTCCAAAGCAGAAAAAGCAAGTCAAGCAGAGTTGGAACATTTTCTTTTTTTTCCACTTGGCAATGAACTCTTTTCTCATTAAGAAGTTTTTTCAAGCAAGAATGGTGGACATATGTGCTTCAATACATTCCTCACAGGCCAAAAGCTAAACCAGCACTGCTTATAGTGAAAGAGAATCATGGGTAATAGCAAGCCTGGTCACTAGAGCTATGATGACTAATGTGAGTGACATTAGGGAATGTTTAATCACACGGCACTGACCATCAGCCAGTGTACAACATCGGATCTGTGCTTCTAAAAATCCCCACGAGGGTCCCATTGTGAGCAGGGGCACCTTCATACGTCACTTTGACCGGGGTGATGGAGCACTGTAGTCAGGGACTCTGTGGCCCGGCGCATGAGGGATCAGCCTCACTGCAGGACAGCAGGAACAGGAGGATTTTTCAGGGCCTTCTCCTCTGTGATCCGTTCCACTGTTCCTAAACTATGCTTCCCGACAAATGTGACCCTCTTCCTAAAGTTTATTTCATGAAAAAGCAGGTACAGCGTAGAATGTGTTTGTCAGCACTTATATTGTGATAATGAATTATTGTCATCCTCAAACTATTGTGCAGTCTACTCTTGTTTTTATTGAGCATTAATGTTTTTACAACGATTCATGGGGTTCTCATGTTTAGAAGATAACTAGAGTAAGCGTAAAAAATTGTGATTGCACTTAGGCTGCAATGCCATTAGGTTTATATGCATTGTGGGAACATAAGGAGTAAAGATGGGCCACTAATCAGAGAGAAATTTGGGTATAGAGCCTGACCCTTGAGTTAATTAAAACAGTTTTATTGCCCTTTCTTGAATTAATTAAATGGATATTTGATCTTGCTAACCCCCATTCTCAGTTCTCTTTCCATCCTTCAATAAACTTTCCCTCTCACGTCTGTCTACCAGAGAGGAACATCAGCTACTGCTGAAAGCCGAAGGGAGTTTTGGCACATTTTCTTTACAAAAAAGAAAAAGAAAAGAAAAAAGCCAACATGGTAGCATTAACCATATGCATATCTGTTAAACACTTCCTGTCTGTCATAAGTTGTTTCTTCTGAAGACGAGCAATGAAAGCATTATAGAGGAGGGACCTTTGAAGATGTTAATGAGTAGAGTTAATAAATATCTATAACAGCTATGCTTCACGTGGCCTTTGAGCAATTAGCAGGTGCTTTTGAGAGGCTAAGCTGAAGGGACTATAATAGTAATAATAATAATAAAGAAATATCCCCATGTGTGGAATTACATTTTTCAAATGTATTTTTTTGAATTATGCAATATTTCAATAAATAAATAAAGGTAAATTATTATTAGTTGATCATATTAAAGTATTTTCTAATCATTTTAACATTAGAAATTATATTCTAATTATGTGTAGATGAGCCACACTCACACACACAACAATATATATATTAATATATACCACACACACACTGTCCGGTGCGGCCTTGTGTTGGATGCGATGAAACGAGAGCATGCAGGAAAATTACAATCAGAACAGTCTTTAATCATCCACAGGAACACACACATAGCATAGGGGATAGACGTTTACACTGGACAAAGGAAACTAGGAACAGACACCACTATATATACATGACTGAACGAGGGAATAAATGAGACACACCTGGGATCAATGAACACAATCAAGAAACAGGACGAATGAGTCAAGGGGAGCCCAGGGGAACAAATACAAAAACACAGGAACATAAGGACAGTCCGGGCGTGACATTCCCTCCCCCTCCTGGACGCGCCTCTAATTCCCATGGGGAGGGGGGTGGGGGGGTGGGGGGGGTGTGCTCGGGAGGCCTAGTGACAGCCTGTTCCGGGACCCATGGCGGATCAGACAGTCCAGGGAGCCCTGGGCGGAGCAGGCAGACTAGGGAGCCATGGCGGAGCAGGGAACTCAGGGGGCCATGGCGGAACAGGGAGCTCGGGGAGTCATGGTGGAGCAGACAGTTCAGGAGGCCATGGCGGAGCGGCCTTGACACTCGGCCTCGAGCCCTATAGCACCCCCCCACAAAAAAATTCCTTGTGGGAAATTTTGGGTTCTGAGGCCCTCCGTGGGCCAGATGTGGGAACAGCAGCCATCACTGGGCTTGACTCAGGAACTGTGGCCCTCCCTGGGCCAGACGTGGGAACAGCGGCCCTCACTGGACCAGATGTGGGGACTGGAGCCCTCTCTGGGCTTAACTTGGGAACAGGAGCCCTCTCTGGGCTTAATTTGAGAACAGGAGCCTTCTTTGGGCTGGAAGTGGGAATGAGAGCCCTCTCTGGGCTTAACTTGGGAAAAGGAGCCCTCTCCGGGCTTGGCGTTGGAGCAGGAACCCTCTCTGGGCTTAATTTGGGGGAACAGAGTCTTTCTCTGGGCTTGACTTGGGAACTGGAGCCCTCTTTGGGCTGGACGTGAGAACTGGAGCCCTTTCGGGAGCGGACTCAGGGGCTTGAGCCAACAGTCTTTTCCTCCTTATATTCCTCCTCTGGTTTGGGGTTAAGGAGCGGACTGCTGTCAGCTTAGGGCTTGGGAGAGTTGGCAGGCAGGCTGGTTCTGAATCGGGGCCGGACACTCTCCAGAGAGGAGGATACCTTCCCTCCAGCTCAGTCCAGTGGTGTCTCGGAGGTCCACGGGGCGATGGTAGTTGGTCCCGATCCAGATCAGAGAATTCAGTGTTGCGTCGTTTAACGCCGTCATCACGGTGAGTCCACAGAATTCCCGGGCGTACTCAACAAAGGGAAAATCCCTTCGAGCTAGGGTGGCGAATCTCGCGGTGGTTTCCATGATCACGGGGGAGTAAAACCTTTCAAAAACTTTCAAAAACGGAAACAAAAACACGGGGAGAAGAGGCGCTGCTTACTATTTGTATGATCCAGTGCTCTGTCACCGTGCTGCTACTGTGTTAAAGCAAGGAACGAGGAGCACGCAGGAGAATTACAATCAGAACAGTCTTTAATCATCCACAGGAACACACACATAGCATAGGGGATAGACGTTTACACTGGACAAAGGAAACTAGGAACAGACACCACTATATATATACACAAGACTAAACGAGGGTAATTGACGAGACACACCTGAATCAAATGAACACAATCAGAACACGGGAGAAACTGGGTCAAGGGGAGCACATGGAGAACAAAACATAACACAAGAACATAATGATAGTCCATGGGCGTGACCACTCCACATGATACAACATATATGATAATATTATATATATATAGAGTATAATATAGTTAATAATACTCAAAACACAAATTACATAAATGAGTGCTGGTGTTTCTGTCTTTTTATTATTATTTATTAGTATTATTTTATATAATCTGTTTTTTTTATTACTTTATTAATAAATTATTAATTAAAAACGCTGAGTGTTTTTAGTATTTGTATGTGAGCAGATCATATTATTTGAGCAATGTAATTTCTTACTATTTTCATCTATAATTTTTTTATTAGAAGCAATAAAATATTTATAATTTATTAATAATTATTATTTAAATGTTTACCTCTTTTGTATCCTTTCTCTCCATAAATGAGCACACAAATGAGGTTTTACGCTTAAACTGTAAGGTTTGGTTTAGCAAAAAGTTTTTGGATGAATGGCCTGTGCTTTAAGAGGAAGATAGCAGTTAGCATGAAGTTTTAACAGGAAGGAAGTTGCTTGTTTACTCTTTCTTCAGGTTTCCTCTCCGGGATACTGAAAGTGTGGTAGAAATCCAGGACAGTTTTAGTGCAGTGGTGACATTTTGTCATCTGTTAAATGCAGAGGGCCACTCGGGGGGCTAATGAGGAGCATTTTTAGTGATCAATAAATCATGTGTTATTGATTTTTTTTCCCTAAGCCCTCTTCTGTTCTCTGAAAGTCAGCCGCCTCCCAGGAAGATGCTATTAAGGAGGCCTGAAACACTTGAATAATCAACACCAGAGCTGACCACTGACTCAGACAGCCGTGATGATGTCATCACCAGTCAAGAGCCATCAGCTTATTGTGTATCATCCACTATAGGTTCATGAAGAATACAAAAAACTTTTAATTAAAGACTAAAAAAATTCAAGCATATCCAAGTTGACACTGCTTGTATATTACCTTTTAGAGTCTAAAAGTCTGTGCATCACACTGTGGCCTCAGAGGAAGACAGCAAGGGCTTCATATTTTTGTGACAGGACCTTGGTTTCAAATAACTGAAAACACAAAGCTGATCACAATGATATAGGTGATATATGTGTCTACTAGGTAGAAAAGTATTTTATAGTGAGAACAGATACTTCATGGCCCGCCAGAGTAAATACCGAGAAAAATATTGTGTGGAAAACACTTGAGTGATTTACAGATGTTGTGACCGTCATCACACATCTATTCACATGAATTGAAGTTATAGTGATAAAACTGTCACAGAGGATCACTGTCCAAGTTAAAGTGATAATATAATGTATCATTGTTGAAACCACACTGACAAAGCTTTTCACAACTTCAGATATTTTGACAATGCCTCTCATTGTTTTGAGAATAGATAGGTACTTTTCCAGTTATGTGTGAGCAAATCAATGCAGATGGTGATTAGATGACTGTCAGTGGATTTTGTTGTCATGTTTAGTAACTTCTTGTCTTATGATATCAGGATGTTTTCCTCTACCCAAAATGATCAGTTAGCTGGTTGTTACCCTTGTGTTTCATGCACCAATTTTTGAAGTCTGTATGTGCTGACTTAAGGTATTTAATGAGTGTTTTTGTCACATTTTTCATGCGATGAGCACTTAAAGTACACCACCGTTCAGTTCAAGTTGGCATCAGAAAGATTAAAATAAATAAATAAATACAACTTTTATTCAAGTTTTATTCAGCATGGATGCATTAAATTGATAAAAAATGACATTAAAGACTTTTACAATGTTACAAATAAAAACCGTTTCAAATAAACGCTATGTGTTCATCAAATGATCTGAAAAAAAAAGTATCATGGTTTCCACAAAAAATATTAAGCAGCACAGCTGTTTTCAATATTAATGATGAGGATGAAGACTGGAGAAACGGCTACTGAAAACGTCTCTAGGTTACGTATGTAACCATGGTTCCCCGAGGGAACGAGACGCTGCGTTCGAAAACACTTTGGGACGCCCTTGCGTGACCGCGTTCTGAAACACGTGTAAATCCGTCCAATGGACCAGCGAGACGTCACGAGCAGGGTGACGTAAGCACCAGAAAGCATAAAAGCACATCCGGCCGGGCGCAAACCAGCTTCGATGAAGTAGCGCCTGCAGGGATGCAGGGAGTATGGCAAAGAGATGCAGTGTCTCGTTCCCTCGGGGAACCATGGGTACATACGTAACCTAGAGACGTTCCCCCTCAGGAACTCGAGCTGCGTCGAAAAACTTTGGGAACGAGAATACCCACTGCGCCATACTACAAGTCCCTGCCTGTGTGTGTATCTCTTGAGCACATCACGAAGAGAGAACTTGGGAACCTGGGGTAGAAGCCAGGTCTAGGTTGTAAAAGTGGACCAAAGTGTGTGGAGAGGACCAGCCCGCCACAGCACAAATGTCCTGCAAGGCCACACCCAAGCTGAAAGCCTTGGAGGCCGCCATACTCCTGGTCGAGTGCGCTCTGACCCCATAGGTGATGGGAGGCCAGGAGGAATCGTAGGCTAGTGAGATGGCCTCGACCCCCCACCTACCCGTAGTCTGCTTGGTCACCGGAAATCCCTTCTTTAGCAGACCAAAAACAAACAAAAAGCTGATCTGCCTAACGCCACGGGCAGCTCTGTGTGCGTAAGCATCCAATGCTTGAACTGGACAGAGCAGATTAAGACTTTCTTGGCCTACTTCCTGGAACAGAGGAAGACAGAATGCCTGAAGTACTATGGGCACCTTGGTGCACTGTACCGGCCTCAGCCTCAGGGTGCCACGGAGGAAACGAGTGGCAAGCGGGTGTCTTCCCAATGATTGACCACCCAGAAGGGTGTGGTAAGCAGCTAAGGCCGCCACGTACACCTTCAGAGTAGAGGGAGATAACCCTGCAGAGAAACGCTCCTGCAGAAACTCTAGAACTGTACCAATTGGGCAGTTGACCGGGTCCTGTAGTCGCTGTCCGCACCATGAAGCGAAAAGTTTCCACTTCAAGGCATACTGTTTCCTAGTGGCGGGAGCTCTGGACTGGAGTATAGTCTCAACAACCTCAGTTGAGAGACCAGATGCTAGGAGCTGTGCCCCCTCAGAGGCCATGCCCACAGCTTCCATAACTCCGCCGATTGATGTAGGAGACCACCGATGTGTTGTCTGTGCGGACAACACATGATGCCCCCTTAGGTCTGGAAGGAAGTGTGTCAGAGCTCGAAACACGGCCAGCATTCCCAGGCAGTTGATGTGCCAAAAGAGAAGATGGCCTTCCTACAGACCCTGGGCAGAGCGACCACTCATGACCACTCCCCAGCCCGTGAGAGAGGCATCCGTCGTTAGCATACGCGACGACAAGGAGCAATACTGGGCCTTGAGACAGGAACCAAGGTTTCTTCTACATGTCTAAGGCACGTAAGCATTGCCGCGTGATCTTGATCATGCAAAGCGGATTCCCCCGCGGGGAAAATCCTTTGGTTCTGAGCCACCACTGCAAGGGTCTCATGTACAGCAGGCCAAAAGGTATCAAGTTGGAAGCAGCTGTCATCAGACCCAACAGTTTCTGACTCAACTGTTTGACAGTGAGTGACTAGCTTTCTTACCCTCGTGACTGTCTGAGGAATGACTCGATATCGAGCAGGAGACAGACGGCTGCATCGAGGTTGAGTCCCACACCACGCCTAAGTAAGTGGTCCTCTGTAATGGAGAAAGGACACTTTTCTTGGTGTTTAGTCTTAACCCCAGCTCTCTGGTATGGGCGAGGACGACATCTCGATGTCGAACCGCCATCTGCTCAGATTGAGCAAATATCAACCAATCGTTGATGTGTTTGAGTATGCAGATGCCCTGGAGCCACAGATGAGCCAGAGCAGCATTCACACACTTCGTGAAATTGCGGGGTGAGAGTGACAGGCCGAAGGGTAGAACTCTATATTGGTATGCTTCGCCACCGAAAGCAAACATCCGAAACTTCCAGTGTTGAGGGGGATGGAAAACCGGAAAATAAGCTGTCGGTGAGATCTATCGTAACAACACCAGTCTCGGCTGGATCTGAGACAATTCTGCTGTAGTGAGCATCTGAACGCGAATCCGTTTGATTAGCGCGGTTCAGAAGTCGGAGATCTAAGATCGGACGCAACCCTCCATCCTTCTTTGGAATGATGAAGTAACGGCTGTAGAACCCTGATTCTCTTGAGAGAGGAGGAACACGTTCTATGGCTCCCTTTCTCAAGAGAGTATCTACTTCTTGTTCTATTACCAGAGCCTGCTTGGGGCCCACTTGTGTGGGGATGACCCCGTTGAAATGAGGCGGATGAGAACCGAACTGGATTTTGTAACCTTTCTCTACAATCTGCAGGGCCCATTTTGAGATATTTGGTATAAGTTTCCACGCTACCAGAAAATCTAATAAGGGAACCAGCCTCTCGAGGCTGGACTCTGGTGTTATTAGAGGAGCCAGTTCAGTGACCTGAAGCGGATGATAGGCAGGGAACAACCGACCTGACTGCTATAGCACCCTCACTTGAGGGGGCGAGCTCGCCCGTGCCGTACCGTCGCTGGGCAGCAGCTGGGAATTTCGCTCGTAGGAGCTCACTGAGCCCTGAAGAACCGAGGTGGCAGGGGTATCAATGAACCTCCGTGAGGGCACTGAGGGAACGACCGACCTGACTGCTGTAGCGCCCTCACTTGAGGGGACGAGCTCTCCCGTGCCGTACAGTTGCTGGGCGGCAGCTGGGAATTTGCTCGTCAGAGCTCACTGAGCCCTGAAGCACCGAGGTCGCACCCCCCCATCCTTCTTCGGAACGATGAAGTAACGGCTGTAGAACCCGGACGCTCTCTCGAGAGGAGGAACACGTTCTATGGCCCCCTTCCTCAAGAGAGTATCTACTACTTGTTCCCTTACCAGAGCCTGCTCGGGGCCCACTTGTGTGGGGATGACCCCGTTGAAACGATGCGGACGAGAACCGAACTGGATTCTGAAACCTTTCTCTACAATCTGCAGGACCCACTTTGAGATATTTGGTTGAGTTTCCACGCTACCAGAAAATCTACTAAGGGAACCAGCATCTCGAGGCTGGTGTCTGGTATTAGTAGAGGAGCCAGTTCGGTGCCCTGAAGCGGATGACCGGCAGGGAACGACCGACCTGACTGCTGTAGCACCCTCACTTGAGGGGGCGAGCTCTCCCGTGCCGTACCGTTGCCGGGCGGCAGCTGGGAATTTCGCTCGTCGGAGCTCACTGAGCCATGAAGCACCAAGGTGGCAGGGGTATCAGTGAACCCCCATGAGGGCACTGAGGGAACAACCGACACGACTGCTGTAGCACCCTCACTTGAGAAGGCGAGCTCTCCCGTGCCGTACCGTTAACGGGCGGCAGCTGGGAATTTCACTCGCTGGAGCTCACTGAGCCCTGAAGCACCGAGGTGGCAGGGGTATAAATGAACCTACATGAGGGCACTGAAGGAACAACCGACCTGACTGCTGTAGCACCCTCACTTGAGGGGGCGAGCTCTCCCGTGCCGTACCGTTGCCGGGCGGCAGCTGGGATTTTCGCTCGTCGGAGCTCACTGAGCCCTGAAGCACCGAGGGTGGCAGGGGTATCAATAAGCCTCCGTGAGGGCACTGAGGAGGATTGGGCACCGTATACTGAGGTGTTATCCTTTCCTCGCCAGGTGGCTGCCCTCAGGGACCTGACAATGGTAGGACCATTTCGCCGAGGTCCTCTTAGACAAATAACGGTCCGCAGATCCGTCTTCAGTCTAGAAGACCCCGACTGAGAGCGTCACCCCGACCCCCAATCTTTCTGTGGAGGGGTGCGGGTTGCAACGCTCTGTTTTTGAGACTGGCGATATAAGGAGCTTTATGACCACCCCTGAGCAGGTCAGCCTGGTATGCTTGTAACACCACCATGGTGTGCAAACATGCGCCAGCCTGACCTACCGCCGTATAAGCTTTCCCAACCAGACTCGATGTAAGCCTAACGGGCCTGGTGGGAAGCTTCGGGGCCTTCAGGGACGATGCTGAGGATGGGGAGAGATAGCTCGAAAGCGTCTGCTCCACCACTGGCATCGCCCCATATACCTTATCATTCAGCCCCACGATGTTCTTTGAATAATTCGAGACTGTGGGGCTGTAATACGGGATGAGTACGGTTTCTACCACGATCTTGACACATCAGCATGGAGATCGGGGAAAAAGGAAGGCCCCCGTCGTGAAGGCTGTGATCTGGATTCAGAACATGCTCGTCTAGAGCGTCCTGTTTCTAGGCTGGCCAAACAATATTTTATTTTGGCGCGAAACACCCCCCATAATCACGAATCACACCTCATACGCGACGGACTGTGGAGGCGAGTCCACAGTCTCCTCTGTCTCGACACTGTCACATCCACCTCGGAGGAGGAAGATAGATGAAGCATCTGGCCCTCTCTATCTGCGGGGGGGGGGGGGGGGCGAGAGAGACGGCGCGAGAGAGAGAGAGTCGCGGATCTAGCGGGTGAGGACCGAGAAAAAAACGAGCCCGTCTCGGATCCCTCCGCTAAAACCACCCACGATCCCCACGACAACAGTCTATGCCTTGCCTCGGCAACAGCGGGACCGCTGCAAGCGGGATCGCGAGCCTGGCCGCTCTCATCAAACGCAGCCAGGCGAGAGCTCGCAGTGATGACAATCAGCTGCTCGAAAGCTGACCGTGCATGCTTCGCTCCTAAACAAACGGCACACAAATTGTGTGTATCCCCTGCCGCCAGATATCGTGGGAAGGGAGAAACACAGTGTTTGTAATGCTGTTCGCTCGCCATAGCTTTCTCATTGTTTATATATATGAGTGCTTGTGCGGACAGACAACAGTAAATAGACAGGCACATACACAGCTCTACTGAAGAGCAGAAGCTGGTTTGCGCCCGGCCTGATGTGCTTTTATGCTTTCTGGTGCTTCGTCACCATGTCGTGACGTCTCGCTGGTCCATTGACGGATTGGACCACAGTGCTCAGAACGCGGTCACCAAGGGGCGTTCCCAAAGTGTTGTCGACGGCAGCTCGAGGTCATGAAGGGGAATTTCAGATTTCATCCAGGAATAAATTAAAATAGAATAGAAAACTGCGTATTTTAAATTCAATAAATTTCAACCATCATTACGATATTTTTGATCAAATTAAATGCAGAATTCGTGAGCCTAAGACTTTTACAAAAACATAAAAAAAAATCCTACTGACCCCAAAATTTTGAACAGCAGTGTAGGTGATGAGTTCAATAGTTTAAGACACGAGGCAATTGTTACAATTATGGCACATAATTCCGTGGATTCTACTGTTACCTTCGTTTTTAAGGTCCATGTACCTTATTCTTTACAGTCTGTAATATTAAATTGCTTTGATAAAATATAGTTTATGTAAGTTTATATCTCCCATGAGTTTATATAGGTCAGTGAAGGGAATCATGGGTTAAAAGCATTCGTCCGCGTGAAAGAAGGGGACCTATGGTGACTGTGACACTCCCTCAGTTTTGTCCTTTGGCCTTCCTGTTAGCAACAAAAGAGGGGTCTTGTCGAGTCAAACAGCAGGCTCTAATCATATACTCAATTAACAGAACTGGGGAGAGAGATAAGATGCCCTTTCCTTTGGATGAAAAAAAAGGTTAAACATTTATGAACAGATATAAATCAGTTAGCACCTGCGAGGCTCCAGGGGTGGCAGAGGCTTTGCCAGTGCCAGCCGGGCATTTGTGGGAGAGGGAGATCTCTTCTCTGGCCGCTGCCTGCCGTCCTCTTTCCTGTCCTGTGGAGTGCCCCCTCGCGTGGGTCTAATTATCCTCTAAAATTTATATCTGCAGCCACAGGAGGCCCCCCGGGATTAAACTCTGTGTGTGTTTAGCAAATTGATAAAGAGACTTGCTGTTTGGAGGAGACTGATATCCACTCTTATGTGATCTCTCCACCTCGGCGAACACAAGCAAACAGTCTTTGACCAGCAGAGGCGAAGGTTTGCTGAATACAAAGTGGTTTCCTGTGAGAGGACCGTCATTTTTATGAAGAACGGTAGCACTATATGACGATCTTTATGAAGATTGCTCATTTTCTCCTGGGCCCCTGTTTTAAGACACCATAACATTTCGTTATATATGTCCCTTGAAACAGGACCTTCATTTAGAAGAATGATCGTCTGATACGGTTGGAAACTGTTGGTTAGGCATTAATCTCAAACACAAAACTGTAAACAGACCTGGCAATGGGTTTGGAAGGGAACCAAGAAACATTTTAGTTTAAAACACACAGTTTCACTTCCTTTTGGGAACTAAGCAAGGCTGAATGGATATCAGTTAATAACTTAAATTGTGGTCGTTTTGGTTGGATACAGACAAGTGAAACTTTCATAATGGAGTTCTTTAACTTTTAATTGGATATGAAAATGACTATGGCTCATTCACGGACACAAGTTAAGGTTTACAAGGAAACAATGATACACCCATGCCACAATCCAATTATATATGATGTCATGAGGAAATAAACAGAAAACATGAACAACATTCTGTCACAGCTGAAAAAATAAGGTAGTCTTTTGTCTCTTTGGAAGTCATACATTTCTGCATGTCATGATACAGGTCATGATAAGGCCTCAACATGCTGAACACCAGTCTGCTTTCATTGAGTTGAACTAATTGTGTGTCGACCGCAGCATGTTGACCACTTCTGGGGCCAGAACCTCAAACCCCAAAACTATTAAATGAGGGTCCCTGTGGTCACTAAAAATACCAATGACCACAGAATTAACAACATTAGAGGAGATAAGGAGACCCAGCAACCTTATGCAGTTTGGTTGTGTCTTGGTTGCTTGCCTCTGCTCCGAAACATCAAATTATGATTTAACTAGACATGCCAAAAATATGAACATTATATTAACTTTAGTACAAATGCATACAAAAACAACATTTTTAGAATCAGTATTAATATGTAACCAGGTTTATATATGCTCCTTTTATAATTATTATTTACAAAAATATATTTTTTTATTAATTAGAACAGAATGTAGAAATGAACCATCACCTTAATAACTTGAGGCAGTTTCAATTAACACTTATTAATGTAAACCTACATGCATTGATTTGTTTAGCATTTACATTAAAGTATTGGCCTCTTTGAAGCGCTTGCACAATTCTCTTCAAATTATGTGAATAAATGGCAAAAGGAGGGAAAGAGCAGGGAGAGAGAGGGAGATAGTGAGAAAGGTCTGTAAATAAGCATCCTACATCCTGCTTTAACTGACTTTAGGTCCCTTTGTGGTGATTAGCTATCTCCCATGGGACAAGTGAGTTAGCAGAAGCAAAAGCTTTCTAATGAGCTGAGCTCTCACGCCCCTCATCCCCGTCCCTTATCCACACAATTGCGCACACACAAATGCAGTCCACAAAGAAGGGCCAGTGACTGTCTGAGGGTCCCAGGAGTGAGCTCTCCTGCACCTGTTCTCCTCATAATCAGAACATTTTTCTACTCCATGTCCAGACCCAGCCAATTGTCCAAAGATGGGGCATATTGCAGTTTTCTGGGACTAGCTCTTTTTTCTTTTCTTTTCTTTTCTAATAAGATGGAGTGTGGAATTCAGAGGTACCCAGATATGTTAGTAGTTAATAGAAAAAACTCTTAGATACAGATAAACTCTTTTGAACATTTCTGCCACTATTGGTCAAGAAATGCTTAGTATGCCCAATAGCGAGGCTTGTTGTCACAATGGAAACCTGCCATTAAACAGCCTATTACAGTCTATTCAGCTACATTTAAACTGTAAAACAATTATTAAATGCAAAATTATTGTCCAAACCAAAACATCACGTCAGAGCTAGCAACGACTTATTGAGAAGTTGTTTCTATTATAAAGAGGCAGTATGATTATGTGATATTGCTTTTATACAGTATTTCAATTAAAAAAAAGTTGATATTAAGTAACCTACATTTTAGGCACAATGTTGCTATGTACTTTGTCTGTTTTGTTCTGTTGACAGAAATAGTTTGGAACATAGGTGTAATTTATAAGTGGTTGGTGGGACATGTGCGGTCTCAAATGAATGGCCACAATTGAATAGAGATTTTATTTGTTAAGTAGTATTTGTTTGCTACATGCTGTTGGATTTATGATCTTATGATCTCTCTCTGTGACGAATTTCCAAAACATAGTGTGTTGCTGTTTGATTGCTATTTGATGACCTACTCTAGTCTAGTTACTTGTTTCATTCCTGAATGATTTGGCATTTTCAAACAAATTCGTTGAATGAATGATTCAGTGACAGTTGTTATGTTTGTGAATGAATAGATTTGGTTGAATCAATTGAGTGCATGATTCAGTGACTCACTTATAAAAACAGTCAGCTATTTTGTGTGTTAATGATTTAGATTTAGATTGAATCGGTTGAATTCAGTGACTCAAGATGTATTGTCACCTACTGGCATAAGGATATGTAACCTATAGATATCAGAAGTCACTTAAAAATAAGTATAATAAAAATGACAGTGCATTTTTTTACACTGTTAGAGAAAATACACATTTGTGCAATGATAAAATGTGAAATTATATAATGACACATATGAACTTTGCCTTTTATTACAGTCACTTTCACCCATATATCAAGCTCTTATTCTTAAGCAGAACTTTTTATTTTCTCATTTTTGAATAGCACACGTTGTTTACAGCTTTTCCAAGGCTGAAGGCAACAACGGCCAAATATTTTGTGAGGCGGCACAAAGGGACGCAGAGACGCAAAGCATTGGCAGATGGAGAGAGGCATGATGAGGACCTCTGTGTCAGGCAAACAACCTCCATGCTGCACAATTCCCTCAGCAGTGCTTGACAAAGGCTGTACCTGCCTCCTGATTGTGCACATGTTCCGTCTCCCTGGGAGATCCTCCTCAGGGGCGTTGTGTGGACGGGAGAGCGTTCCGAGCACAAGTGGGAACTGAGCATTTATACAGATGATTATCCAGACTGCAGTCAGAGAACAAATAAACAAAATACAGGTCGGTCTCAGGAGTCCTGAATCACTGGATTGCCCAACGCCCTCGTCTTTTCTAGTCCCTCGCACGGCGTCAGAAAGATGCCCCTTGTGGGACCAGTGAGAGCGAGTGCCGAGCGTGTGCAAAAGCGAGTAGTCACATCCTAAACTTTCCCATTATCACTTTCGAAACTTTGCAAACATGTTGTCATCGCCACATTTTAATCCACATGTTTCAAAATGCTCATAACACATCTGTTATAGCTGTGCGTACTGCATGATACTTGCTACCATATGTAGATATCTTGGGTGTATGCTGGTATATTATTCTTTGTTTAAAATGGGTAAAATATCTCAAAATTTGAATTCAGTCATGATTTACTCACCCGCAAGTCATTTTGGTAACCAAACAGGTTTCATTTCCCAATGACATCCGTTGTCTTTTTTGTCCATGCAATGGAAGTCAATTGTTACCAGCATTACCAAGATTGACCAACATTCAACATCTGTTGTGTTCCACAGAAGAAAGAAAGTCATACAGATTTGGAACGTCTTGAAGGTGAGTAAACTATGACTGGATTTTCATTTTTGGGTGGACTGTCCCTTTAAAAGGTGAAGAAGTTCATGCAAGTGCCTCGGATTGATTGAAGACAGCAGCAGCGCTTTGTTATATCAGTTCAAAAAAATTGTTATTGAAACGGCAGGTACATTACAGCTCTCCGCCACCGCTTTCTAGGGCACACGTTAAGTGGCGCTGGTCTGTGAGAGGTAAGCCTGATAAAAGGGCAATTGCTTCCTGCTAGCTGTCCATCACAACTCAGAGTAAACAGGCCAGCATGGTGCAATAATCTGGGGAAGTGGCCCTGTTGCTCTCTGCATCCCTCTCTTGTTGTTTTCTCCTCTTTGGCCCACAGGGGGTGTTTAGACCAGGCCGCGTGACCCAGCAACCTGGGGAGGGCCCTGGGAGGGGTTCCTGTGCCACAGGTGAGGCTTCGCTGCAATCTGCCCCTTTGCCCAGCAGGCCAATCAAGCCCGTAGTGCACGTAGCAACCTGCAGGCAGGGAGGGGCCTGAGAGGACCTTCTGTCCCTCTGAAAGCTCAGAGGAGCCTGTCACCACCTCGTTTAATTACCTCTGTGTTCTTCATTAATTCATGGGCATCTTAATGCCCTGCAGGCCGGAGAGAAAGAACTAAACAAGAGGAGGAGGAGGAGGGGGTGTGGCATGAGAGCGCTTCCAAAACAAAAACAATCTCGCCAGGAGCCGCGCTGGTCGCTTAGGATGCTCCGCTGGGGCTTCCTGGGCTACTTTAGTTAAGACCTTCATAATCATCTCCATATTGTAAACAGGGCTCAAGGGTCAGTGATTAGGAGTGGGGATGTTTTGTTCCTGAGAGAAAGAAGCAAAACATATCCCTCAAGTCCAGCCTTATGGCCAAATTACACCTGTGTTAGCTTCTATTAGGGATGTTGTAAGTGATTTGAGACGCTGAGAAATGGCAGGAGACAAAATGGCCATAACGACACCAGAGATTTTGCCCTCTGCTTGAGACCACAGACAGTTGGATGGCGGGAATCTCAAAACAGTCATATAAAAAAAAAAAATTAAATGTTTAATTGCTGCCGCAATTTAAATAAAATCAAAGTGCCAACCTGCAGTGATAAGTTAATTTCACTTTTGAATTTAGTTGAAAATATTTTGTGAGAAGTGAAACGAATGCAAGGAAAGATGTTTGTATATCATCATAAAGTAGGCTGTTTTTGCAACCTCAGACACTTTTATGTGTTTCAGGTGATTTATTTATTTATTTATTTTTAAGTAAAACCAACACATTTTATCTGTATGTAAGACTGTATGCTACATTATAGTTAATTTTTATTTATTTATTTGAAAGTCACATACAATTTTCTTGGAATTTTTCCTTTCTTATTTTGTTACGTTTCAAATGTCTTTTATGCATGGATTTTATTTAGATCCAGATTTTCATTCTTAAAACATGAAAATCTCATAAATCATAAAAATACGAATGATCACGCATGACAATCTATGATAAACAATCTATGTAAAACACTTCTTGAAATTAGCATTACTAAAACCAAGTAGCTAAGCATTTCATTCCAAAAATGTTAAAATTCGAATTTATACCATGATAATTTTCATCACATGATGTTATTAAACACAATATATTTGAGAAAATGAAATCTCTCATTTAAGTGAAATGAAAATGAGAAGAAAAATAAACAAACAAAAACATAATAGTGATGATAATAATAATAATAATAATAATAACTTAATGGATGTATGTACTTTATTGTACATTGTTGGTAGACAATTTAAACTGTCACCCGTCCTCTCTGTGGGACGCCTAAGTTTACTTCACTAGATTACAATTAAATCATAATCTAACATGGACAACTTTATTGTTGGAAAAGGTCTAAGACTCCTAATATTTTTTTAAAAAAACATTGCGTAAAAATTATGTAGGAACAGTTATAGATTAATTTATGACAAGAGTGCACCAAGAGTCTTTGACAAATCTACATCATAACAGGAGTTCTGACCTTTGTCAAAAAAAGTCTTCTTTGTTGCCTTTTTCTCTATCACACTTTAGAAATCATCAGAAATTATATATCAATTGAATAAATTGAATAAATCAATTGAATTTAAATACTTTAAATCTCAAAATTCATCATTTGAAACCCATTTTAAAATCAAACATTGCATTACCATGAAAATGGTACATCAATATCATGTTACAAAATGTTTTCGTTCATGAATTATACAAATGTAAGTTTGGATCGTGCACTTTCAAGTCTATGTTCAAAAATGTGAGTGACCAGTTTAAAGGGGTACGGTACTGAGTTTTTTTTTTGTTTGTTTATTTGTTACGAAAAAAAGGTTCACAGAAGAAATATCTTACAACAAAATTATGTTTTATTTTATAAAATAAAAAAAAATACTATGAATAAAAAGGCAGAATAAATCAAGTAAACAAGGGTCCAAAGAAACCGTACACAGACGTCTGTTGTTGTTTCATTATCTATTTCAGTAATGGCTGGACGTTTGACTCTGTAGGGGCTGTATGAATCTCAGTATGAGAGCTCTTGACAGGTGTTCATCAGCCAACAATAGGCAGCTTTTGTATTGTATCTAATGTCATCAGAGTGTGTGTGCGGTACACAGGGGCCGGTCCTCACACCCAGGTCCCAGGGAGTGGAAAGTTAATCCTGTGACAGATGTGTCTTCTCTCTCCTGGCTCCTGGTCATGCTGCAGCGGCAACATCAGCGCCCTCCAGCCTGCCTCCCTCTCTTTTACTCTCGCTCTCTTTGCTTATAAATATATAGGAGAGGTAAATGTTCACTCAATGCTTGGTAGAGTCCCAAGAGTCAGGCGGCCATGAGCGGCGTAACGGCAAAACACCCCCCTCATCTTCCTCTTCCATCCCTTCCGTATCACATGATTTCTCGAGATTGACAGCCTCCCCAAAGAGTGAGAGCTGGAACAGATGGAATATGAATGGTTCAGTCGTGTATGAAAAAGGTGTCTGGGCAAAGAAGCGTCGATGGGGGAACTGCAATTGCAATTTAAGTGTGGCTAAATCTCTTTGTCTTCCTGTTCTCAGATCTCTCAGAAAACACACAGGAAGGTCTAAAATCAGCTCTGTGCACAACAAAACATCCCAAACAACTTACTAAATATGATATGGTGTGATAATGCACATTTTATGTAACTAGATAGATCTTTTTTTTTCTATTTTCCAGTCAGGTCTGAGACATTCAGATTTTTAAGAGGCGATTTTGAAGTTGCAATGTGTTATTTTCTCCCTTTGTTTTATGCATTCACATATTATACATGATCCAAACACAAAAGTGGTTTAGTTCAAATTAAAATGTATGTTTCTATTCCATCACCCGAAAACAACTTCTCATTTAAAGTGTAATGGAATGTATCCACATAATAAAAGTTGAACTGTGAAATTGAATTTCCATCCTTCTACTTTGTTGAAGTCATAAGGGTTAATTTGTGAATTCAGTTTCTTCCTATTAGAAAAACAGCCAAATTCTCATTAAAATTATGGAGAAATAAGATTGTATCTCCAACAGTTTTCTCAACACAGTCAGCATGTACTTTGCTCATTAGTGACTGTCTCAATCATGTCTTTAATAGGCATATGGTTATTATGAGATGTCATTTCAAACCATGTTAAGCACAGCAAGGAAACTCATTAAAACATAAGTAGGGGGAATTTGCCCAATATGAGGTCATAACGGAAAATGATAAGACGGAGGGTCTTGGTGAAAGTCATAACTCTAACTCAAGACTTTTTCTGGGAATGTCTTCCTAGATAGGACAAATTCAAAGCCTAGATGTTTTCGCTGTGCCAACAAGGGTCCTGTCACAGTTTGTCAGTACACGCATATATAAACATTAAATATGATTGATAAGCGTTTCTTCTGCTCTCCCAGGCTTCGATTCATCTTCTGGAGTCAGAGTAGGGTAAGAGCGTCTGTCTTGCTGGTCCCTCGACATCTATTTGCTTTTAAGCGCTAAGTCATTATCAACGAATACATGTAGATTGTGTTAGGAGTGAATGGTGTGCAGTGGAATGAGGGAAAAATTAGTGAAGTGTTATGGAGGACAGCAGATGTTAGGCTGGAGTTATTACAAGCTGAGATGATTAGCTGAAAAACATTACTTGACAAAGTGGTGGCATGCAGATGACAGCTGAAGTATTTTATGCTGGAAATTTGCAACATTTCTTGAGGCAAGACAAGCAGAGACCATCAAAGCAGCACGGCCTTAGAGACGAGCATGGGAGAAAAGGTGTAGTCACTTTTGTCCTGATGAAAAAACAAGATATCATTACTCTCTGTGATTTGACCTTGTGCTACGTTGATGTTTTCTAGGGTCGCTGTTGCTTACGTGAACTATATAAAATCATTTCTCTGCGATACGGCTCTGACATGACATGCCCAATTAGCTATGCGGAAAACTTCCTGTATTTACGCTGAACCCGAGCGAGCAGGTTTCTCCGCTTATCGCGTGACAGAGTTTACATATTAGGCGTGATTATGTTATGGTTGCCTGAGCAAAAAGATTCCCTTTACTCTCAATTACGAAATAGACAGAATGGAACAAAAAGGGGGAAATTTAAGCATCTTCAACAACTTCCTGTAATTTCAATTTATTGAGAATGAAACAGAGGATAACGATTTTGAAATTATAAGCTATTATGCGCCAGCGAGAGAGCAGAGCTGAGGGTGACTGCATAAAATACAGCTGACAAGCCTAAGCAAATTACCCAAGACCATTACAAAAATCACTTAATTGCTAACCATTCTGTCAGGTCAATTGACGCTAAATGAAAAAATAACAGAAAAGCATTTATGCCGCGAAAGGCGGGCTCTGAGAATGAGGTGATCACTTAGGAAGGGGGAATGGGTGGAAATGCGCTGTGTAAAGTGCTTTCGTAGACTCTAGTCTTTTTCAGAACAGGCAATTTACCTCAGATTCTTCAGCTTAGAAATATTCACACGAATGGCCCATTTTGAATGTATCTTTTGTTTCTATTGCTTTTGCATATTATTTTAGGTGGTGAGACCAATTTATATATATATAGATATATTTTAATTTCATTTTGTTTTGGTGTGTTTTCTCTGTCTAAAGGGATGAAAGTTCTGTCATTACTTATTCACCACATGTCATTCATAACTTGTATGGTTTTCCTCCTTGCACGAAACACAAAAGCAGCTTGAAAATTCTGCTAGATAACTCCTTTTTTTGTTCCTGTAAGAAACTCAGATCAGTTTGGAATGATGACAAATGATGGCAGAATTTTTCTGGGTTAACTGTTTGTGCTTTAAGTTCTGTATATGTTTCACCAATTCAGTTCAGTTGGTTTTCATGTTCCTTCTGTCCTGGCTCGCCATTCAGCGCCTGCAGTTCATCATGGCGTGAGTTCAGATGGATCTGAGAGGTATTATCGTACAATCGCAACATGTTACCTACCACAGGATCTAAGGGAAAACGGTGTGATTGAAAACACGGCCCAGTCTAGAGCTTCTCCCCTGATCTGTGGATCATAATGAATAAGGAGCTGCTGATTAGTAGATAAAAAGTGATTAATAGCCACACTGATTATCGAATCAGGCCCCTCACCGGAATAATCAGTTAATTGATCATTATTCTAGGGGAGTCGTCAGTACCCGCGATGGTGGTGGTCTTCAGAGAATGCTGAAATTGAAGTTTACTTACCCTGTCAGCTGGAGAGGCAACATAGAAGAAGACCTTTCTTTCTTTCTTTCTTTCTTCTGTTTTTTCTTCTTCTTACTTACTTCTTTTTTCCTGTAGATTCCTAGTAGCATAAATGATAATATATATAAATATAAAAAATATATATCTAAAATTACTGTATATAAAAAGCCACTTTTATGATTTGAAGTTGGAATAGATATTTTCAAGTTATATAGATATTATTGTAAAATCTATTCAAAGAATGAATACCTTGGCGCCACATAATATAATGTATCTAGTTTACTTCATATAGGATCTTTTCTAAATTATGGATGTATGTGATTCATTTAAATCAATGATGTTCTATTTAAGATTATTATTATTATTATTTATTTAAGTATAAACCAATATACATATAGATTAAGGCTTTATAACATAAATAAATTATATACTGATCATTTACTAATGGTTTAAATGGGTCATATGATGTGATTTAAATTTTCCTTTCTCTTTGGAGTGTTACAAGCTCTTGGTGCATAAGAAGATCTGTAAAGTTGCAACGACTAAAGTCTCAAACCAAAAGAGATATACTTAATAAAAGTTAAGACTTGTCCACACCCCCCTAAAACGCCTCGTTTAAACACACCCCCACATACCTACATCACTATCTGGGAAGATTGCATAACGCCGCCCAAATGTTCACACAAAAAAAGAAGGCGTCGCGTAACTTTTATTATCGCTTGTAGTATTGTTGTTGACGCCGTGCCATGTCGTTCTGTAAGTACGTTTTTTATATTTAAAGAGTTGTTATATTTTATAAATTTAAAGCGAGTTTTTTTTTGAGCAGTGTAGAGTAGGGCTCGTAGTTTGTCATTTCTCCAATCACAAACGCAGACATGGTTTTATGTCTACGCGGCGCGATGCAACGCAATGCGTAAAAAAAGACAGTATAAGTCATTATAATCTATAATTATGTCCCCACTGGATTCTACGAATGCCTTGTTTATAATGGGTTTTTAATGTTTTTGAATCATCGCTCCGGCATGACAGGGCATCATCACAGTTTGGTAGGGGCGTAACATTTCCGTCACAATCATAACGCACTGGATAACTGGCCAAACACAGCACACCTTGCTTTTCAGACCGAAGAGCTTTGTAAAAAACGACGCGTTTCAGAAAGGTGGGGCATAGAAGAGAAACAATAATGTACAGAATGTGGAAAATAAAGTGTTTTTAACCTTAAACCGCATAAACCCATTTCATTACACCAAATACACAAAATAATGTTCTATAAAATAAAAAAACCTAGACCCGGCTAGAACAAGCGGAGCGATACAAAATTGTGAAAGGGCGTTCCAGTAGCGATACCAGTACAATATCTCACGGTTATCCACCAATCAGATTTGAGAACAAGAAACGAAAGGTTACACTTTATTTCGATAGTCCACTTTAGACATTCTGCTTACTATGAGTAACTTTGCAACTACATGTCAACTAGCAGTTAGTAGAGTATTAGGAGACTGTCTGCTTAATATCTACTAACACTTTCTTTGTCAACTTATTCTACTAACCCTAAACCTACCCTAACAGTCTACTTTGAGAGTTAGTAGACATGTAGTTGCAATTTAATGAGAATTAGTTGACATGTAGTTGGCCCCTCTTCGGGGGGGGGGGGGGGGGGGGGGGGGGGAATGTAGTAAAAAGTACTTATAGTTAGTGAATGTCTAAAGTGGACTATCGACAGTTTTTTAAGTGTAACCGTTCGTTCTGGTTCTCAAATCTGATTGGTTGATAACCGTGAGATATTGTACTGGTATCGCTACAGGAACGCCCTTTCACAATTTTGTATCAGTCCGCTTGTTCTAGCCGGGTCTATGTTTTTTTTTTTTTTTATTCACTGAGCTAATCGTAGAGTAAGTTAGTTAATATAAGAAGAAATGTCTAGCTTCACGGTCTCTCTCTCTCATTTGGATGCATGTCTTGCCGCATTGTTTTTCTTTTATAACCTCATTATTTCTCACTAATAACCTAACTGAAGCAGCACATGCCCTTGATACGAATTCTAAAAGTGACGTATGTTTAACTGTCAACTTGAGCTTTGAATCCGTGACGGAAGGAAGTAGTTCCGCACAAAAGAGGGTTTTATTAGGCACTCCGTTGTTTCTTGTTTAATTACTCACATGTTCCGTCGAACTGCGACCTCGTGCCTCTGGCCTAATCACAGCCATGCTGATATAGAGCCGGTATCGCTCTCGTACTCGAGTGATATTGCTCATATATCTGACTAATATTATTTAATGCCAGTTCTTCAGCTCTAACATTGTAGACACATCTGTATTTATCTGGTTGTTTCAGTGACATTTATTTTGACCTGTATGGTGAAAACTAAACAGGTATGTGAAGTGATTAAGATAATGAGATCAGTCTAAACCTCTGTAGACAGATTTGCTAAGGAAGATGCACACCTTATCAGTCTATCCAGAATCCCTCCTGTATCGATGTCAGATTACACACCCTGCATGCTCTCCTGTTGTGCTGTTCTGCTCTGTTCTGTTCTACAAGAGAAATCACTAACTCCCAAACGTACTTCCATGGACCTTTGGGAATCAACCATTGTGAGTGGAAAAGATCCCTGCAGAAATGTGTTAGGGATGCAAAGTACAGGGGACACATGAGATGTATACAGTGTGGTCTAAAAGTATGAGACCACATTCAAAAGATATTTTGCCTACATTTTCACATTAAAATAAATAAAATAATAATAATAAAAAAAGGTTTGTAAAAACATTAAATATAAACGTATTAAATAAATTTGTCACTGAACATGTGTCTCCTATGTACAGACAATCAGGAGCTCAAGATGTTTTTTGGATCATGTTGGAGAACATGATCATCAGGTTTTAAACATTTTCACTCAAATTTAAAATTTTATATTACATTTAAAAAAAAGAAAAGAATAAAACTGAATTTTCACTAACTGTTTAATTTTTTCCTCCAATATTTGGACCCTACTGTAAATATGTATCGTGAGAGATCTGGCTTAGGTTGCATTAGTCTGGATGGGGCCCCTGCTGTGGAGGGCCTGCTGTGGAGTATAGAGCAAGGAAATTATGTTATATTCATTACTTTTGTTTGTTTTATTTGGCCCATCTGACTGGATATTACAGTGTTGTTTATGTGTGTGAACGGGACAGAAAAAGTGAGAGAGATTGTGTGCATGTGTGTGCTCTAGGGGTCTGTGCCATCCATAAATAGTTACAATGTCACAAAATTGCTGTTCAACTGTATGTTCCCTGATACATACGAGAGCTCAAAGTGGGCTATTAAGATTTCAAGAGGAAAAATACACTAATTGGTAAAACAACATTACTGCAAACCAGATACACTGTGAAAATCCTGGATACCGAGGGCCATTAATTAACCTTAGCGCAATGATTACTGCTTACATTAGAGAAGAACATGCTAGAGATGGCGGGGATTTTTTTTTATTTGGCTCTTCAGAGACCCTGGCGGAAGGCCCTGCCCCCGTGAGCCGCGATACGTTAACTGAGAAGCAACTAATTAGATGTCAAAAATTCATAAGGCCCCTCTTTAATATTGCATATCTATCCCGGTATGTCATTTGAAAACAAGGGACTGCACAAACAGAGCGACCGCAACACAAAACCCCAGCAGGGACGCTGACAGGAGAAGAAGGCCGAGGAACACGAGCGAGACGAGGAGGAACAGAGAAAGCACAAGAGGGAGGACGGCTCAGAGAGGGAAGGAGATAAAAGAAGAGGAATCGGGAGGTACGGGAAAAAAAGCAGGAAACAATCAAAGAAAGTTCCTTGATAAGCCCCAGAGAACGACACCTGTGGAAAATGTAATCTTGCAAATTCTAGCAGAGGAGGCGGTGGGGAAGCTCATGATAATGTGATTGTGGGCAGAGGAGGGGCACTCAGAGCAACTGAAAGCAAGCGGCCCGGGTCCGGCGGAGGGGGAGGGAAGGCGAAGGGTGGGGGGCACAAGGGCCAGCCGAGAGGGGACTGACTTATCAAAGGCCCTGGCAGGTAAATAGTAATTTACTATGCATGCACAATGAACGGTACACGGTGGTTTGACACAGGCGGCGGGACAATAATGAAAGGCACTGCTATTGTGGCATCCGTCAAGGGACTCTTTTTAATATTGCTTCCCTCTCTCAAGTGACGAAGCGCTGATGCTTCTTGGCGCCAGCCTCCACTTGTAAGTCACTTTGCAGAAGATGAGACGGAGTGAGTGTGCTGCATTATCGGAGCAGAGGGGCTGTTGAAGAAATTAGCTTTTGACATTTTCCTTTTACTACTTTTTACCTTACCATACTATTAGGGGAGAAGGTAGGATTGTGACCACATTTAGCTGGGTCACTTCCTAACTATTTAAAAGACAGCTAAAACAAAAAATATTATAATATACTAAAATTATGATAAACTTAATGTGGGTTTTTAAGTGATTATAGATATTATATTTAATTATATAATATATATTAATATATATATATATATATAAAAAAAAATTATAAACGCAACATTTTTGTTTTTGCCCCCCATTTTTCATGAGCTGAACTCAAAAGATCTAAGACTTTTTCTATGTACCCAAAAGGCTATTTCTCTCAAATATTGTTCACAAATCGGTTTAAATCTGTGTTAGTGAGCACTTCTCATTTCCCGAGATAACGCATCCACCTCACAGGTGTGGCATATCAAGATGCTAATTAGACAGCATGAGTATTGCACAGGTGTGCCTTAGGCTGGCCACAATAAAAGGCCACTCTAAAATGTGCAGTTTGATCACACAGCACAATGCCACAGATGTCGCAAGTTTTGAGGAGCGTGCAATTGGCATGCTGACTGCAGGAATGTCCACCAGAGCTGTTGCCAGTGAATTGAATGTTAATTTCTCTACCAAAAGCAGTCTACAAAGGCGTTTCAGAGAATTTGGCAGTACATCCAAACGGCCTCACAACCGCAGACCAAGTGTAACCACACCAGCCCAGGACCTCAACATCCAGCATCTTCAACTCCAAGATCTTCTGAGACCAGCCACACGGACAGCTGCTGCAACAATCGGTTTACATAACCAAAGAATTTCTACACAAACTGTCAGAAACCGTCTCAGGGGAGCTCGACTTTTTCCTCCTTGAGGCAGTCGTCATAGTAACTGACTTCGACGCGACTTGAGTGGGCAAATGATCACATCGATGGCGTCTGGGACCTTTGGACGAGGTTGTTTCTCTTCAACGGATGAAGCCGGTTTCACTGTACAGGGCTCAGTACGGCACGGCATGGTTCAGCTCGGCACGGTTTGCGTTTCCACTACAGTTCAGTACCGATTTAGAGTGGGCGGGATTATTCACATTAGTTGCGCTGCCTCTACTACCACGACTCCTAAAAAAAACTTTTTCATTCTGCTTCGCCCTATCAAGCTCTCGCTGGATCCGCTTCTTTGCTATCAACGAGAGGAACGTCTGTTATTCCGCAACAGACAACAAAACTTTTTAGTTGTTAAAAAAAGGTGCGCTCGTTCAAAACAGTTGCGTTTGATCCTTCGCTGGCTGTGTTGATTTAAATCTAGCAGTTCTGTTGTGTTTTGTGTTGCAAGTTCAGTGACCCCAACCAAAGTGGTACTAAAAAAAGTACCAGGTACTGTAACCCAGTGGAAAACCCCCCAAAAGTGTGCCGTACCATGCAGTACCATGACAGTGGAAAAAAAAGGCCATGTAGGGGGGGTGCTAATGGGAAACAGTTCCTACGATTGTTATGTAAAGTGTAGTCAGAAGCATTTGAAACAAGAATTAAAGGCAAGAATCCACAGAGCTCGTTCGAAGGTAAGGTTAATAATGCAGCCTTTTAAAAAAAAAAGAAAGAGAGAAGGACATGGTATCCCGCTCATCTGATATGGGTAAGACTGGACAGTATTTTAAACCAGGTAAACTCTGCGGACCCGGATACGGGTCCAAAGTCCCGTAAAAAAATGTGTATGCCTCATTTGCATAGCCTTCCTTATATGCTATCAGCCCATATATGGGTTCATTTGAAAAAAAGTGTCTTCTTTACAAAGAATACCATTACTTTTGGTTTTTATATTCATAAAGCAGTAAAATTAAGCTTAGAAATGTATTAGTCCCACACACGATTTTCCGCCTAGCCATTGCGAACTTTTTTACGAAGAATGTGCATTTGATATATTTTTTACAATAAAGTCAAGTCATATATCACACGAAAGCTCTCATTCTCAGGAAATGTTCGGATGGAGCGGTGAGCGGTTTACTTTTATTCGAGGTGAAACCACGTCAACGTAGATCGAATTATCTTCAAATAGAATTCAGCGTGGAAAAAAAAAATGAAAAACATAAAGACCGGAAGGAAATTTTTTATGGTAACATTTCTACTGTAAGAACTGCTTCAGTTAGCCACAAAAGCCCAAATATATGATAAACGTATATTATCTTTTAGGTTAGGATCTCTTCTTTCAAACGAGACCATTTTCACGTTTCTGTGTGCTTCCATCGGTGAGATATTCGCGTTCTGCCCAGGTAACGGAATCCAGCGCGCGTCGGGGATCACAGGCTCTCCATGGCATGCCAGCGCGCATTCAGTTATTCTGATGTTATGGAGCTCTGCGGCCAGTTCTGGGCTGTGATTGGTCAGTTTACACGTCACTCAGATCCGCAATTACAGACTCTGTGAACTCTGACACCACCGCGTCAGCACAGTCAGAGAAAGGAGGGGTCGCCTTCCGCTCGCTCAGCCAGTGCACTCTGGAGAATGTAGTTCAAAACGCGAATATTGAATGCTTTTGACCACACGGAAGAGTTGCAGCGAACGCGACCCGGATCATATCAGTCTATGATTATCATATTACAAGCTATATATGATGAAGAACGGTCAGCGGCGCCTTGGAGAGCCTTGGAGAGCAGTGGACGCGCGCCTGGGGAGACTTTAGGAGAGATTCTCGGTGAGTTTTGAGCGTGTTTGGCTTTGTTATGAAGCGTGCTAGCTATAGTAGCACGCTGATACACTGTTTTGCTGACAGAAAAGGAGAGTACATTATGCATTTCAGTAAGTATACAGTAAATATACAGTAAATATAAATGGATTATTACAGTGCGGTGTAGATGAGCTAACATATGTTTGTTTGACGCTGTGACTGTAGTTAGCGGCTAGCGGCTAGCGGATTAGCCCAGCTCTGGACCACAGAGGCAAGCACAGCTGGATTCAGGATGAGAGAGAGATGCTGTGATCAACTGATGCTGAGGTCAGAGATGCTGTGATCACAATCCCAATACAGAATGCATATAAATGGAATGATATAAAGCTGGAGGATATAGGTTCTATTTTAGGATGTTATAGACCATATATATATTGTAATGTAGACAGTCTTGTGCATCCTGAAAGAATTAAACTGAGTGTAGAGATCACAATATGACAAGTTTGGTCCAATGCGCTTGTGCCATTTTGTATATTACTACTAAGAAAAACATAAAAATTAAACATAATTAAATTAATAATCAATTAAAGTGCTTATAGCACAGAGTAATATAGGATTGTGGGGTTAATGTGTTTAATAAAGCTTGTTTTTGCAAGGGAAACTCACCATGACACATTTCGATGCAGAATTGTACATTTTCAATCGCTTCACAAATAATGTTCTAACCCCTGTTTAGAAGCTGTTATTTGAAAGATTATTTTTTCTGGTACTTTTTGGCACGTAGTGGCATCAAACAAGGCCAATCAAGGGCAAGTGGAGCCTAACAGAACCAGGAAATTACAGAACTTCAAAAAATATGTATTCAATTTAAAATCAAAAAGCGCCTATGTTTTTTTTTGTGTTTATAGTAATATTTGAAAAGTGTATATAATGTTATTTATAAAGAATTCCACTCATATTTTGTAGTTATTTACAATGAAACCATTTTTTTTAAAATTTCCTCCATTGTATGTGTAGGGTAAACATTTGAATTTGAATATGAAAAATTTAGGCGAAAATACCAAAAAACACCCCGAGCTTAACGGGTTAATATTTTGTTTTTATATGACAATGATTGTGTCTGCGTGTCTCTAAAAATTCACTCAGACAAAAAAAAAAATCTTGCAATTCAAATGCATACCTACAATGCATATGTAAGTGTTAGGCCACAAGCTTTTGTATCATAGACATTATCTCTCTCCTTACACATCCTTTAACACAAAACCTCACTGGTTGTGTCATGCATACCTGTATTCATTCCAATTTGAATTAAGTGACATGTTGTGATTCTTGGCCATTGAAGCAAAAAATTAGCTTGATCTCCCTGTTAAAGGACAAATTACTTAAGAAGGTCTGGCAATAAAGAGAGAGACAGAATGAGAGAGAGAATGAAAGGGAAATCATTCATGCACCCATGCACAAATATTTGAAGCTGCCATAAAGATTCCAGCATTGATGAGGAGAATATGACGATTGAGGTGAACTACTAATTAATCAAAGACATCTTAAATTCCATGGGGAAAAATGTATCGTGTTCACATTATTATTATTATTATTATTATTCTGTATTCTGTATTATTATATATACAAGGAAATGCTTGGTTTTTGCTTTCAACTTTCTTTTCTTTTCTTTTTAAAGTTAGCAAATAAATACGTGACAAACTCAGTCATGGTTTAATAGACATGGCTTCCATATTTGTTTATTTAGCAGATAATCAATCCTTCTGAGCATAAACTCTTATCTCTCCCTCTCTCTCTCTGGAAAAGCCGCAGATAAGGGAGATGTGAAACTTTGAATTTGTGCGCGATTAGCAGATTAAATCTCTCTGTCACTCTGTTTATGCCCCTGTTTATCTTCGCAGGTCACAAGACTAAAAGCGGATTGTATTCTGCAAATTTAGTTTGTTGCCAAACTGGCACAGGAGAGTGATTTGTTCAAACAATCTTCTTTTCTACCTGGTTACAGAGAAGTGATAGCCAGCAATTTTTTTTTTTTGAGGGAGCACAATTGTCCAGTTAAGTGCTTTAAGGGAATCCAGGTTTATATTCTGAACTCATAAATTTATTGTTTTTCTTTTATTACCAATATTATTGATTAATTTATTGTTTTTATTTATATTTAAATTTATTTATTGGAACTTTTTTTTTATTATTATGGAAAGTACTTACATTTTGATACGGACTGTTGATGAATCCTTTGTGTTCCACAGGGAGAAAAAAAATCATAGGGGTTTTGTGGTATGTAAGGGTGGGTAGATGCTGACAGCAAGCAACGATCTGCTGAAGGTGCAAATGGACTGGCCAAATTTAGACACATAAATCGGTGATTCCTGCCACGGAAATCATCTTTTATTCCATCCTTTTCCCACTCCTGAGCGTTTCACTTACACCCATTTAATCGGACGTATTTCTGTTTCCTGTGCAGGAACTCAGCCACACATAATTGACCTCATTAAAAGACAGCGAGCGCATAATGAACGGCAATGCAAACAGCGGATCGGGCCTAACTAAATAATTCAACACACTGTCAGTCCCATGCGCCAAAGTGCTGTATGGCTTCACTTGAAGAGGTGTCGTAAGCGGCGCTGTCGAAATGCGCTCTGTCTGCTGGTGATACCGACGCGAGATGCTTTGGAATCCAGAAGTCCGTTACCCCCCTGCTCCATCCGCCGCCCCTCCTGCCAACACCACTGCCGCCAGCCGTCCTCCCCCCCAATCAAACATCACGAGCCATCTTCCCACCTGTCACGGCTTAAGAGAGGGCCACTGCTTGCACTTCATTACCACTCTCTCACTTGGAGATTTCAAACAGATTTAAACTAATGAGGGAGCATTTAGAAACTCAGGGATGCCAATGTTGGAAGACGAAAGGGACTGGAGGGAGGGAGAGTTGCATACACACACTCTCACGCAGGGACTAGGGACTCTCTTTAGATACTGGGGGGATACTCTCACACACAATCTCTCTGTGACTCTCTCTCACACACACAGAGCCCAGGATTGTCAGCATAGGTGAACAAAGTGAATGGGAGATGTGGCTGACAATAAAGATTTCTTTTAACATCAGTGAGAGCAGGCTCTGGAGACAGGCAGCCAGGACAGATGCAGAAGACGGTGTTACTCTGAGGGCCACGGATGTTTCCCTGAGACCTGGAGATGCCAGCTCTAATGATGAGCCCAGAAAGTTGCAGGCAGGCAAGATGCCAGCCGCAAATCTATTATTTCATTCTGCTTTTTAAAGAGGATCTTTAATAGACACCCTAAATTTCAGTGAGTGTCAAGGGCTGCTTAAAGTTTAATTCTCCTCCACTTCTTTCCCTATTAATAGGCCACACAGTAAGAAAACAACACATTATTTTTTAATACTGTGAAAAAAGAGAGCGGAAAAAAGTCTGCTTTTGAATAACAGTCACAATACATTTCAATGCAAGCGCCATCTGCCACTTTCCGCTGATCTGCAAATAGTCCCCTGGAATTGTGACACTAATTTACTGCAGGTTTCCGCCTCACTGTATATCCAGGCATTTTTTTTTTGTTTTACAGCTTTTTTGTGCGACGTAGTCTGAACATTATCCTGAAGATGTAGTAACCCTTTTTGTTATTTACTGTCAAGACGTTAGAGTTTTGTGGATTATACACGTTGGGTATCGTTCAGTGGATTTTTCAAATGGCACTTGGATCGGGCATGGATTCCAGAGACTGGGCACATTTTCTCTGTTCAGGTGACGGATTTATGGTGGTGGCCATTAGGACATGTCTTAATTGTTTGAAGAGTCAGCACTTGCTTTTATTTCCCACGGGGACTAACATTGCCGTTGGGACAGAATTCCATTCGCCTTCCGCCTCATTGCTGGGTCTGTTGCCTTTTCCTCTGTCTACTAATTAGTAATTACCAAATTTCTTTGTGAGGGCCTCTCTTTATTTATGGCCGAGGGCTTGCCCAATCCCACATTCCTCCGCCAGGGATACAGCTTAATGCCCCCAGAGTAGGAGGACCGCATGTTAGTCTTGAGTTATTATGTTTGCCCCACTCTCCAGCTCCTTGTGCTTACATCCAGCAACAGACAGGACATCCCGTCCCACGTGGGAAGTGTGACTTTTTCCCATTTTCCTGTGCATAATCAGTGATGATGATTTGCAGGCATAACCAGATAGTTAATTGTGTGCATCAAACAGTCTCACTGTGTGCTTGATGACCCTTTTCCTGTGTGTGTGTGGCGCTTGTTATGTTGGCACAATTGTCATATATCAAGTTATTGACATTTTTCCTTGTCACCGTGTCGCAAGTTGCCCTATTATTCAACTTTTGCTTATTATTTTTAGTATTTTTTTTCACAATTTGATGGCATTTCTTAATATATATATAATATCTATTACCCTCTATAGAGACTATATATCTCTACTACCCTATGACCCTCAACACAACCCCCCTACGCCCCCTCTATATATATCTACAAATGCCCCCCATACACCTAAACACCCTATGCTGCGAGTTTTGTAGGGTCTACGCTAGAATGCACTGATAAACCCTGGAAACCCACTTTATTGATTGCATGGCACTAAATTGCTATCATGGACCATATTGTTTTTAACAACACCTTGATGCAACGACACACACGAAAATGTCTATTTAGCACATCATAACAAGGCCAAAGTTATAGTTGAATTGAACGTCACCTATCTGCAAACAGATCAATACAGTACTGTACAATAAATCCATATGAAAGAACAGTACTGAGGATCTTAACACTATGCAAGCACACTAAAAATAATGTAAATCTCTACAGCATGGAATGCCCACTCCCCCTTAAGCTTTTTGGTATCGAATTTGACACTTGTTTTGGTTTCCTCTCGTACTACTAATATGTCCTGAGGCTCTACAAATGTCATTTGTCGAAGCTGAACGGCAAGTAAAAATTGTAGTGTCTTTGGCACCGCGTACGGAGGTGGTGTCAGTAATATCAAGCAGATCCCCACCTATTTGGTAGCCCATGGCACACACTCACACTGGTCTAAATTTACAGTGGGTATGGAAATTATTCAGACCCCTTTAAATTTTTCACTATTTGTTATATTGTAGCCATTTGCTAAAATCATTTGTTAACTTTTTTTCCTCATTAATGTACACTGACAGCACCCCATATTGACAGAAAAAACACAGAATTGTTGAAATTTTTACAGATTTATTAAAAAAGAAAAACCGAAATATCACATGATCCTAAGTATTCAAACCCTTTGATCTGAGTAGGTGTACAGTAGATCCCCCCTAGAAGCAATCCTTTTTCTGAACACTAATAAATACACAGCCAATGATGGTCTGTTGGGAAAGATGGCAACAAGTTTTCACAAACTGGATTTGGCGGATCACTATGCAATTCCCCTCCTTGAAGATAATTCCAGTTCTGGCAGTGTTGGATGGTTTAAACGTGCGGTGTACAGCCTTTTTTAGGTCTACTACAGAGTTATATGGAATTTGATCAGTTTGCAAAGAGGGTTTAAGTCATGGCTCTGGCTGGGTCATTCAAGAATGGTCACAGAGTTGTTGTGAAGCCACTTTTTCGTTATTTTAGCTGTGTGCTTAGGTTCATTTTCTTGTTGGAAGGTAAACCTTCGGCCAGTCTGAGGTCCTGAGCACTCTGGAAAAGTTTTCGTCCAGGATATCCCTGTACTAATTCATCTTTCCCTCGATTGCAACCAATCGTCCTGTCCCTGCAGCTGAAAAACACCCCACAGCATGATGCTGCCACCACCATGATTCACTGTTGGGACTGTATTGGACAGGTGATGGCAGTGCCTGGTTTTCTCCACACATACCGCTTAGAAATAAGGCCAAAAAGTTCTATCTTGGTCTCATCAGACCAGCTAATCTTATTTCTCACCATCTTGGAGACCTTCAGGTGTTTTTTAGCAAACTCCATGCAGGCTTTCATGTGTCTTGCAACTGAGGAGAGGCTTCCGTCGGGCCACTCTGCCATAAAGTTCCGACTGGTGGAGGGCTGCAGTGATGTTTGACTTTCTACAACTTTCTCCCATCTCCCAGACATTATAGATATCATTAAAGCTCAGCCTACAGTGATCTTTGGGTTCTTCTTTACCTATTTCACCAAGGCTCTTCTCCCCCGATAGCTCAGTTGGCCGGACGGCCAGCTCTAGGAAGGGTCTGGTCGTCCCAAACGTCTTCCATTTATGGATTATGGAGGCCACTGCGCTCTTAGGAACCTCAAGTGCAGCAGAAATTTTTTTTGTAAACTTGGCCAGATCTGTGCCTTGCCACAAATCTGTATCTGAGCTCTTCAGGCAGTTCCTTTGAACTAATGATTCTCATTTGCTCTGACATGCACAGTGAGCTGTAAGGTCTTATATAGACAGGTGTGTGGTGTGGCAGGTTATATGTGCAATCAAAGTTCCGAATCAAGGATCAAAGCAAACACAAGATGGAGCTCAATGAGGTAAACAAAGGTGTTAGAAGCTATCTCAAGAGCTGTCAGAGAAAAATGGACAGGCACTGAGTTAAATATATGGTGTTACACTAGCAAAGGGGTCTAAATACTTATGACCATGTGATATTTCAGTTTTTTTTCTTTTTTAATAAATCTGCAAAAAATGTCAATAATTCTGTGTTTTTCTTTCAATATGGGGTGTTGTGTGTACATTATTGAGGAAAAAAAAAATTAACTTAAATGATTTTAGCAAGATCGGCCTGAACTATAAAAAGAGTGAAAAATGTTAAGGGGGTTCTGAAATACTTTCGATACCCATCTGTACTGTCAAACCAATGGTGCTTTACCGGGTTGAAGGTCAGATCTGGCCGGGCTCGTGTCTGATAATACTTGTTAACTGTATATATACCGCAAAAATTCAGAAGTGAAACTATTAGCAATACGGTATATATGATTATTAGTTATATACATCTTTGTAAATGTTATAAGTATTTATAGAAAATAATTTTTAAATATAAGTTTGCTACACAGTTGAAAAAGAGAGGAGATATGCCTATTTAGGATTGAAAGAAAGCAGCCTTCTTTCATACTCATCTGCATTGCGGACACATGTAGGATGAGATGAGACATGGCATAAATTTTTACCATCAAGTGTTGTTTAAGCCATTGCTGCACCGTTGGCTGTTCATGTAAAGTCAACGAACGTAGCTCACCTCCAACCGTGTACCTGTATATGGCATTTGTCGAGTCAGTCACTGGAACTACAAAATGACACTCACAAAACCACAACCAGAGCAGGTGTTAGATTAAGGCAGTGGCAGACTTCCCAGACGGTCTAATTTATCATCAGCTAATCCTCTTTTCCTCTTGCCTCTTCTTGCCTTCCATAAAAAAGTGGGAATCGTGCCACAGTAAACAAACAAAAAACAAAAGTCTCTTAGGTAATGTATGATAACTGGTGTCCCGAGGGAACGAGACGCTGCGTCGAGTCAGCCATCATTAGAACAACTTGGACCAGCTACTGTTGCGGGACCCGGTTCTGTACAAGCACGGTCAATCCCGCTCCAATGGAAGCAGCGAGACGTCACCGAGAACGGGTGACTCGTCATACGCACCGCAGAAAAGCATAAATAGCCCCATCCAACCGGAGGCGCAAATACGCATGCAAGAAAGAAGTAGCGCCTGCAGGGATGAGCACGGTGCAGTATGGAGAAAGAGAGCGCAGCGTCTCGGCCCTCGGGGACCAAGTACAACATACCTGAAACTATACGAGTTCCACTTCAGGAACTCGAGCTGCGTCGAGTAGCTTTGGGAACGTACGCAGGATACTAATATCACACAGCGCCGTTTGCTACCAAGTCCTGCATGTGTGTGTGTCTTATGAGCACATCACGAAGAGAGAACTGGGGAACCTGGGGTAGATGCCAGGTCTAGTTTGTAAAAGCGGACAAAAGTGTGCGGAGTGGACCAGCCCGCCGCAGCACAAATGTTCTGTAAGGCCACACCCAAGCTGAAAGCCTTGGAGGCCGCAATACTCCTGGTCGAGTGCGCTCTGACACCCATAGGCGACGGGAGGCCAGAGGACTCATAAGCTAGTGAGATAGCCTCGACCACCCACCTACTCATAGTCTGCTTGGTCGCCAGAGAAGGGACACCCTCTTGGCCCGGACCACAAAACAAAGAAACAGCTGATCTGCTTACGCGACGGCGGCAAGCGTGTTGTGTTGCGTAGCAAAGAGCGGTTGTGCTCGAACTGGACAGAGCATATTAAGCCTTTCTTGGCCTACTTCCTGTTACGGAGGAGGACAGAATGCCTTAAGTAATATGGGCCCTGGTGAAGAAGTGGTCACCTTAGGGACATACCCGACCCTCGGATAAAGGAATGCCCTAACCATGCCTGGAACAAATTCCAGGCACAAAACAGAAAGTGCCTGAAGATCCCCGATCCTTTTAGTGAGGAAATAGCGAGGAGAAAGATGGTCTTGAGCCGGAGCAACTTGACCGAACTTCTTCTATAGGTTCAAAGGGGGCATTGCATAAGCCATCCAGAACCACAGCCAGGTCCCATGAAGCCACCTTGGTGCGCTGTACCAACCTCAGCCTCAGCCTCAGGGTGCCACAGAGGAAACAAGTGACAAGTGGTTGTCTCCCCAATGATTGACCAACAACCCGAAGGGAGTGGTAAGCAGCTAAGGCTGCCACGTATACATTCAGAGTGGGAGGGAGATAACCCTGCGGAGAATCACTCCTGCAGAAACTCCAGAACTGTACCAATTGGGCAGTTGACTGGGTCCTGCAGTCGCTGTCCGCACCATGAAGCGAAAAGTTTCCACTTCAAGGCATACAATTTCCTCATAGACGGAGCTCTGGATTGGAGGATGGTCTCAAAAACCTCGGTTGAGAGACCAGAAGCTATGAGCTGTGCCCCCTCAGGGGCCATGCGCAGCTTCATAAACTCGCCCGATTGATGTAGGAGACACCCGATTGTTGTCTGGCGCGACAAAAAATGATGCCCCCTTTAGGTCGGAAGGAGTGACGTCCGAAGTCGAAAATACGGCCCATGCCATTCGCCCGGCAGTTGATGTGCCAAGTGAGATGATGGTCTTTCCACAGACCCTGGGCAGAGCGGCCACTCAAGACCGCTCCCCAGCCCGTGAGAGAGGCAACCCGTCGTTAGCCTTACGCGACGACAAGAAGCCCCTAACGTCGGGCCTTGAACCAGGAATCAATGTTTCTTCCACATGTCTAAGGCACGTAAAACATCGCCGCGTGACCTTGATCATGCAAAACAGATTCCCCTCGGGGAAAATCCTTTGGTTCTGAGCCACCACGGCAAGGGTCTCATTTACAGCAGGCCAAAAGGTATCACGTTGGACACAGCTACCATCAGACCTAACGGTCTCTGAAACTGTTTGACAGTGAGTGAATGGCCTTCTCTTACTCTCGTGACTGTCATGAGGATTAAGCAGGAGACAGACGTGCCTGCATCAAGGTTGAGTCCCACACCACACATAAATAAGTGGTTCTCTGTTGTGGAGAAAGAACACTCTTCTTGACGTTTAGTCTTAAACCCAGCTCTCTCATATAGGCGAGGACGACATCTCGATGCCAAGCCACCATCTGCTCCGATTCAGCTAGTATTAACCAATCGTCGATGTAAATGAGTATGCGGATGCCCTGGAGCCGCAGTGGAGCCAGAGCAGCATCCACACACTTTGTGAAAGTGCTGGGTGAGAGTGACAGGCCGAAGGGAAGAACTCTGTATTGGTATGCTTCGCCCCCGAAAGCAAAACTCAGGAACTTCCAGTGTTGAGGGAGGATGGAAACATGGAAATAAGCGTCTCTGAGATCTATCGTCACAAACCAGTCCTCAGACCTGATTTGAGACACAATCTGTTTGATAGTGAGCATCTTGAACCGAAGCCGTTTGATAGAGCGGTTCAGAAGACGGAGATCTAAGATCCGACGCAAACCCCCCATCCTTCTTCGGAACGTGAAGGTTTTTAAGAGGTGTATGGTAACGAGCTGTAGAACCCGTGCTTACGCGTCTACTGTCGCGCGGAGAGGATAACCCCCTGGTCTACAGGGCACACTTACCTCAAGAGAGTATACTTAACTTTCTTGTTCCTATATAACAAGAGCGCTGCTAGGGGACCAATAGTGTGGGGATTGTGACCCCGTTGAAACGAGCGCGGACGAGAACCGAAAACTGTTGAACCTGTTACACTCTGCAGGACCCATTTAGATATTTGGTAGAGTTTCGCACGCTCCAGAAAATGTACTAAGGAGCCAGCCTACTCGAGGCTCGGGCGCATGGTCAGTATTAGAGGAGCGTTTTGGGTGCCTGAAGCGGAGACTGGACCAGGCTACGCGAACGACGACATGACTGCGGTAGAGCACCCTCACTTGAGGGGCGGGACTCTCCAGTGCGTTGCCGTTGCGGGCTGGGCTGGCAGACTGGGCAATTTCGCTCGTCGAGCTCACTGAGGCCCGGAAGCACGAGACAACAAGCGTGGGGTGAAGCCGCGGTGTGCAGGGTAACAACGGAACCCTACATGAGGGAACTGAGGGGAAATACCGAACCCGAGTGCTGTACGCACCCTCACTTGAAGCGAAGGGACGAGATCTCCCGTGCACGATCGGGTCCGTTGCCCGGGGGCGGTTAGGCCGCTGGGACAGGGACATTTCACGTCGTCGGAGCTACTGAGGCCTGCTGGAAGAGGCACCGGAGGTCGCAACCCCCATACTTCTTCGGAGCGATGAAGTAACGGCTGTTGAACCCGGACACTCTCGAGAGAGAGAGGTGGAACACGTTCTATGGCCCCCTTCCTTAAGAGAGTAACTACTTATTTTTCTAATACCAGAGCCTGCTCGGGGCCCACTAGTGTGGGGATGACCCCGTTGAAACGAGAAGGACGAGAACCGAACTGTATTCTGTAACCTTTCTCTACAATCTGAAGGACCCATTTTGAGATATTTGGTAGAAATTTCCACGCTACCAGAAAATCTACTAAGGGAACCAGCCTCTCGAGGCTGGCGTCTGTTATTATTAGAGGAGCCAGTTCGGTGCACTGAAGCGGATGACCGGCAGGGAACGAACAACCTGACTGCTGTAGCACCCTCACTCAAGGGGGCGAGCTCTCCCGTGCCGTACAGCTGGGCGGCAGCTGGGAATTCGCTCATCGGAGCTCACTGAGCCCCGAAGCACCAAGGGTGGCAGGGGTATCAATAAACCTCCATGAGGGCACTGAAGGAACAACCGACCCGACTGCTGTAGCAACCTCAATTGAGGGGGCGAGCTCTCCCGTGCTGTACCATCACCGGGCGGCAGCTGGGAATTTCGCTCATCAGAGCTCACTGAGCCCTGAAGCACAGAGGAGGCAGGGGTATCAATGAACCTCCATGAGGGCACTGAAGGAACAACCGACCTGATTTTGCTGTGTAGCACCCTGTACTTGACGGGGGCAAGTGGAGCTCTCCCTTGCCGTACCGTTGCCGGGCGGCAGCTGTGATTTTCGTTCGTCGGAGCTCACTGAGCCCTGAAGCGCCGAGGTGGCAGGGGTATCAATGAATCTCTGTGAGGGCACTGAGGAGGATCGGGCACTGTATACTGAGGTGTTATCTTTTCCTCTCCAGGTGGGCTGCCCTCAGGGTTCTGACAATGGTAGGACCATTTCGCCGTGGTCCTCTTAGGCAAATAACGGTCCGCAGATCCGTTTTCGGTCTATAAAACCCCAACTGAGAGCATCGCCCCAACCCCCGATCTTCCTGTGGAGGGGTGCGGATTGCAACACTCTGTTTTTGAGACTGGCGATATGAGGAGCTTGATGGCTTGGGCTGCTGCTCGCTCAGCAGCCCCACCACTGAGCAGGTCAGCCTGGTATGCTTGTAACACCACCATGGTGGGGTTGGGTGGGGGCGCGAGAGAGAGAGCCGCGGATCTAGCGGGTGAGGACCGAGAAAAGGACGAGCCCGTCTCGGATCCATCCGCTAAATCCACCTGCGATCCCCACGACAACAGTCTACGCCGTGCCTCGGCAACAGCGGGACCGCTGCCAGTGGGATCGCGAGCCTGGCCGCTGTCATCAAACGCGGCCAGGCGAGAGCGGAGCGTGCGCCGCGGGAGCAGCTCGCAGTCATGACAATCAGCTCCCTTGAGAGCTGACCGTGCATGCTCTGCTCCTAACAAACAACACACAAATCGTGTGTATCCCCAGCCGCCAGATATCGTGGGCAGGGAGAAAAACAGCGTTTGTAATGCCGTTCACTCGCCATACACGTTCTCATTGTTTTTTATATATGAGTGCTTGTGCGGACAGACAACAGTAAATAGACAGACACATACACAGAGCGCTACTGAAGAGCAGAAGCTGGTTTGCGCCCGGCCGGATGCGCTTTTATGCTTTCTGGTGCTTACGTCACCCTGCTCGTGACGTCTCGCTGCTCCATTGGACGGATTTGACACGTGCTTCAGAACGCGGTCACGCAAGGGTGTTCCCAAAGCGAATCGACGCAGCTCGAGTTCCTGAAGGGGAAACACATATTTGTGTTTTACCGCAAATTACAGCCAAATCCAATCTGGGTATGCCCACACCTGGAAAGTAGTGGTTCATTTTTTATTTTATTTATTTTATACTTGTGTAACCACTTCAGACTTTTAGTTTTCCCTATACAGTGTGGTCTGTCCTTCAAGAATTCGAATTCGGTATATTTTCGTCACATCCTTGTTTAATACACTCAGTTGTCATTTTGCGCCGCACTTCCATTGTTCCAGCTGACCCTTTATTTAATGTATTTAATTAACTGCATTTAAAAAAGTGCCCATGGAGACGCAGGACAAATCTGATAATTTTCTCACTCTCAAAAACTGTGTCGTTGCGTGTGCAGTGCAGTGGGGGTGCGTTCACACGGCTCTAAACGCCAGGCGGCTGCAGAACAGCTGAAGTCGAGAAAGTTGGCCTGGAAAACAGGATGCTAGCCTGCAGAGAGACGGGCGGATAGCGGACGAGCCGTGATTATCGCAGTCGTTAATGCTGTCACCTTTGAAAAACACCTCTCTTCGGTGGTGGGTAACAAATACAGGCGTTTCATTTTGAAATTAAGCCAGTGTGGAAGTTCATAAGTGTGCTAATGGGGGTCTGCTTAAAGGAGAAAATGAGACTTGGGCATTTTAGAGAGTTCTGAGAAACATAGTCTTGTTGAAACCTGGTGCTAAAAGGGACATTAACATACCTACACAATTTGCCTTTAGTTATGCAGCGTGGTCACACATTTTATGATATGCGTCATAAGATCTGGGCGCACTGTGCTGGCCTAAGACCATCTGCATCATAAAGGGCATCCTTAAATGAACTTATAGATCCATATACAAACACTCTTTCTGCCACATCTGAACAAACTTTCGGATTTATTATATGGAAGACTGCACCTGAGTGGTGTGTTTTGTGTGGGAGTCGGTCCTGGAGGGGATGGTGCTCTTAAACTCTGGGAGGTCCGTGGACCCGGTGTGTTTGTGGGGTGTGGAGAACAGAGCTGTCATTGGTCCAGATTTATGTTGTTCAATAAGGATCTTGAAACTTTGAGCCAAGTTAAGTCACCACATAATTAAAACCTCGCTGTGGAATCTCTCTGATGTTGGAGCAGGAGCTGTTCGCCACAGTGTCAGAAGGAGCTGTGTACAACTGTGTGCCGCACACACACAGTCTAGAAAATAAGGTAGTGAGAAGCCACTAATAGTAACCTATTCCATAAATAGGTTACAAAATAGGGCCTTAAAAGTAAAAAAAAAAGGGTCAGTGAAAGGCTTCAGAGATGATTTATCAACCTTGAAGTCAAACTTAATATTATAGGACCTGTTGTATTTTGTATTATGATAATATGAGGTTTGCAATTTTTGGCATATAATTTAAAACAAAATTTATTATTAAAGACCAAACCATCCTACTTGATAAATAAATTATTAGTTAAATAAAATTAAAAATATTGGTAATATTAATTGTAGTAAAATATATATTTTTAATTATTAGAAAAATACATATATGTGTGTATGTGTCAGGGTGTCAAAATTGCTATATTTTAATATAAATTCTATAAAATATATCTTTAATAATATCACTGAATACCATAATTCATTTCAGATTATTGTTGATTTTAATTGTTACATCCAGTTGACAATGACCATTTTAAGAGGAGGGGAAACATTTGATGCACTTTTCATATAGGCTCATTTTAAAAAGTACACATCTAATTAAAGATATCTAATACTTTTCACAATAGAAAACATGGAATTTGCGATGATTAAAAGTCAATATATTCTAAACTATACTGCTTTAGTGGAATGAGTAAGAAAAAAAAGAAAGAAAGAGGGTAATTCAAGTTCAATCACTAAGGTCAAAGTCTTTAAATAATCTGTTCATACTGACATCACCATCTTTGACCTGTTATAAGTGGTCCAAGTAAATTTTCCAAGTCCTAAGATGCAATCTTTTCCCTATAATGCTCAGACTAATCTGCAGCATAAGAAACATCTGGATGAGAGCAGTGAAACTCCGTCCAGAGGTTCCACTTTCATTCTAGCAGCCCCACAAACACACAGCCACAAGAAGCCACTAGCAGTCTTCATCACAACAGCCACGCACTGGGCTTCAGCTCGAGAAACAATCCCGCTTCATCTGTATGAAATAACGCGTCAGAGTCTGATTTCCTTCACAAGCGCTCCGCTTTGATGCTGCTTTTTTCAGACCACGGCGGTTTGAGGATTAATCATAATAAAGATTAGTTTTATCTCTGGTGTTCTGGTCAATGATTTTGCGAGCAGTTTTTCGGGTCTGTGGGTGAGCCAAACTTTAAGCGGTTTGCTACGTCATTGGCCCAGGTCCTGACACAGAGAAAAGTGTCATGTCTATCAGCCCTCTCTCTCTCTCTTTCCCATTCTACATCTCTGGATCGTGAGGTTAAGTTCTGTTCTGAGGCCAAGTATTTTAGCCAGCAGGCACATGCTAAAAGATTTATGAAATACGACTCTGCCAAGGGTGAGTTTCTCAATTTTCCCCAAACAGTGTCTTTTTCGGCTCTCAGACAGTGTTTACATGCGCCAGTCAGCAAGATAATAACTCGGTCTGCACTAAACATAACATTTATGTGGGAGCAATCACCTCTGAAATGCATATTGACAGTTGTGATGGTCGTTCATTTAGTCACGCCAATGATTTGTTTGTTTTTTATTGCGCAAATTAATAGTCACATAATAATAGTCATCTTTGACTACCCCACATCGAAATTACTGATATTAAACCTGTGATTTATAATAATGTTCTCAATATTATTGATACTGGAATGTGAAACAACATTTGAACTAAAACTCATTACAGAGCAGTGATAATGATATTATCTAAATTGCCATTCATAGTGGGAGATTATAAAAAATCCTGCATTTGCAGTTAAAGTGCTTTGGTGTATGAGCACAGCAAGGGGAAATATTTCTTATAATCGTAAAGATGACTTGTGTTACTGTGTGACTTTTTTTTGTATTCCTGGATGGTAACATGCATATGTTGTTGTGAAGGTGATACGTGAAAGCAGAGGTCATGAAACAGACGTTTTTCAGGGATTGTCGCATGATTTCGGGAGTCAGCTCGAATGTTTACCTCCTCAGAGTGACACTTTGTTTGCTGAGATGTAGCATGCATGTTATATATTTAAAGGACCTTTTGAAATGATTATGAGCTTTTGGCCCACGAGCTTCACAGAAGACAACAACAACAGCAAAAAAAGAAGCACGTCTCTAGAGCAAAACAAAGAGAACACGCGCGGGTTCCTTGAAGAAACGCGAGATAAAAAGAGTTGGGGGATATTTTTGTTGTCGTTGTTTTGTGCCATCGGTTCCTACTTTTTGTTGGCAAAATTGAGACTCAAAGAATATTTGAAGTCCGGATGTGATGTACAATGCTGCTATGTATTGGCTCTTGGAAAGGGTAACAGAGTGGTGGAAGCATTTGAAGTATTCTGTGAAGAGTGAACGGGGCATTATACTTCACAATAAAAATGAGTTATAAACACAGGGAGGGGTTGAAGACATCAGGGGCCCGTCTGTACTCTAGAAGATGCTCTTCACTCGCAGGAGCTCATCGCTGATCACAGGACAGTCATGTGCTGCAGTTCAACAGAGCAGGGAAGGTTAGTGCAAAGAATTGTGAAAGGTCGCCTAAGATGCATCACTGCTTTGATTTGACCTCCAGTGCAGTAGATGACACTATTTTAAGAAGTAAATGATGGCAGAAATCCTTTGTTCAGTCTTTTTTGACCATTTAAGTACCAACTAAAGTTTCCCTGGTGAATAGACCTGCCAAGTATGAATTTAATCCTTAGTATAGAGGACTAGTTTGTACCGGTTTGGTGCAGATAAATCTGCATAGCAATGGATTTATACGAACTACAATAATATATATATATATATATATTAACAACATTACACAAATATTAATAAATACAGCAACAAAGGTATTGCTCATTGTTAGTTAATATTTATTATTGCATTAACTAATGGAACCTTACTAAAACATTACTAATTGTGTTTACCAGCAAACCATCACTAGCTAGTGAAGTTGGTTAAACATCATGGCCTTTTCTGGTTGATCAGGAAATCTTGATGGTTAAGCTAGTTAAGAAGCCTAGTTGGCATCCAAACTAGTGCTGGTGTTGAAAACTGTTGAATACATTTGTTATAATTGTTTGTCATTGAGGGAAAATAATGTTTAATTGCCTTTCATTTAAATACTGTATAAACTTTCTCTTGATCTTTCTTTCTTCGACTTGAAAGGATGTCAGCACCCACACACCATTTACATACATTTCTGGATACTATAAAAGACCCACATGCAATAATGTATGCAATTACCATGTTTGTTAGCTTTCATAATCAGTGTATAATGCTCAAAAATGTTTGGAAATTATGAAGCAGTGTGCAATCCATGATCTCCATAATTAGAAATCTCTCATAAAATGGAAGCACTTTCTTGTAATGTCCTGACTTAAAAACTTAAGTGTTGTATTGACAAAAGATGACAAAAGCATTGCTCGGACCAGATGTCCCACAATGCACTGCGGGCTGGCAATAATTCAGGGCAGGACTAAACAGCTGGCTCTCTGACAGCAGAGCTGCCAAGAGCTGGCAACAAGAGACTTGGAGGAAAGCAGCAGGCTGCTAACCCCGCTCACATTTTTAATTAGACCCACACACCCATGTCTTTGAGTCATCGTAAATATACAGATGACATGTGGAGCGTCATTTGTTCAAAAATATTTGCTTACAAAATACTATCTGGATTCTCTTTATGTTTAGCTTGCAAAATTTCGGAGGAGCGAGACAAACATCAGAATTGATCAACGTTGGGAAAATGGGTGTAGTTCAAGAAGAGCGTAGCAGCGCAATAAATGTCCATTAAAAACTTATTTACAATTGAGGCTTGGTAATGCATCTTCAGAGAATCCCTAAGGGAACTTTGTTTTGAGGTCAGTGTTTCAGACAGTGATATTGTGTTTGCTATTTTGAATTGATGAACAGTGTGAATTGTAATTCCCCTTAAATCACTTCAGCCCATACTCTGTTGCAGAAAACTTCACATTTTAATACACCATGCACGTTTTTGTTTTCACATTTAAAGTCCTTATGTAACAGCACTTATATTGAAAATGGATGGATGGATGGATAAACAGAGTGAAATGGAGTGTAAGATGTGCTCATCGCGAACATAAAACAGATAAAACACAAGAAAAAAAATCTTTGAGAACAGCTCATGACACTTGAGATTTTGTATCTGATGACAGACTCCAAAACTGATTAATTTTCTCTTGGCCTAAATTTCACACTGTTGCAAAATCTGATTTATTTGGAGTTTTATTTTCCTCAGGACAAATTAAAGTCAGCACTTCACATAATTCAGAAGACTGATCTTCAGGGGAGAAAAAAAAGGAAAAGATTATACTGTGGTGGCAGTCATCTCCCAATTGGCTGAACGAAGTCCCCAGTCCCTCGCTCTCTGGAGAGGTCACATACAACTCCACTCAGGAGAGAGACCTAACCTTAGAGAACGGAGGAAGGTTCGCTGTGAAATATGGGCCATCTGTGGCCATCGCTTACAGGGGGACGTGACCCTTAAGCAGGAGGCACTTGGCACATCTGCCCAGGTTTGTCAGATCAGTGCAGTTTCGCAGGATGGACAGTCTCTTCCTGCTGAGAGCATCTGGGCTTAGGGGATACATCAGACCACTGGACCAGAGAGGAAAAAGCATGCTGACCACACACACATGACACACACATGAATTATGACTGTTCATAATTCATCATTCCTTCATGGTGCAATGTCACTCTAAAAAATTGTCTCCCACGGGAACCCTTTACGAAATCAAAATTAGAGTTTCATGGCTTTTAGTTGTGTCAACTTACAGGCCATCTCTAGTGTACTCCTAAATGCTTACACAATTCACTTTTAGCAGATATTTTTTATAGCAAAAATTTATTTTTAGTGGCTATGTGAAAATGTATTTGTACAGTGTACTTATTTGTAATTAGTTTGCAGTATCTATTGAAAGTGATGCAATAAAAAGACTGTGTACTGCAAGATGACAAGTATGACCAATTCAAAAATGAGTTTTATGAACCGGTTCTTTGTAGTCAATCAAGTCCAATTCAAAAACAAATAACTTTTTTGAACCAGTTCTTTGTAGTAAATCAAACAACAATAGCATGACCAGTGATGACCAACTCTTGTGAAAAAAGGATCATTTTAGTGAAACAAACAAACACAGTGCAGCCAGTGTAGACTGATTCACAAATTACTGAACCAGTTATTTTTAGTAAATCAAACACATACAGCGTAGACAATGTAGTCTGATTCATGATCAAATGACTATCATGAACCAGCTCTTTTTAGTGAATCAAACACATACAGCGTTAACATTGTAATGTGATTTATAAAACAAAAAAAATTATTTTTGTGATTCAAACACACATAGCACAAGCAGTGTAGTCCAATTCAAGAACAAATTATTTGCATTCGCATTCACTTCTTTTAGTGAATCAAAAACATGCATCACAACCAGTGTAGACCAATTTGTGAACAGAAAACACATTTGAGCAAGTTCATTTTAGTGAATCAAATACATAAAGCATGACACAACACTAAACAAACATGGCAAGCAATTTGAACTAACAAAGAACATACCTGCAAACTCATTTCACATAACTCCACAGTCTCTGTGAGTATTTAAACCCAAAGCTGGTCAGAATGCCAGAAGGCATGTTGGGTAACCAATAACACTACATTACATTTTTCAGAAAACATTTGTCTTTTGAATAGCATAAAAAAAATATATATATATCTGTATATATATATATATATATATATATATTTTTTTTTTTTTTTTTTTTTTTCAAACAAAAATCAACAAGAACAAGCTATCAATGGTTACAATGGAGGAGGAGGCACTAAGGATGCATCTGTTAATGAAGGAGACGAGGAATAAGACTAACATGTTATATGAATCTACCAGAATCTGTTATGGAATCTACCAGACTGGGGGTCATGATAACTGTTGACCCTTTGGTCTTATTAATAAGCCTATTGGCCTATTAGCTTCCTGTTTCAACAGGAAGTAACTCAACACAGGATTTACAGAGTATTTGGTGCAGTTCAGGGAGATCAGTCATTAAAGAACTTTCTCTATGGCTTCTTTATTTAATAAGGGGAAGATTTATGTTGTTGTTGTGTGGCATTCATTTTGCTGAGGGATCAGATGATTGTGGCTCTCTGTAAGACTGAAGTTGGGTTTGCGTGGGCCTGTCATGACAAGAACAGACCTCTGAGGACTTTGGCATGGGGCCCAGGCCGAGAGAGGGCCACTCGAGGGGGGGCTGCTGGTGGACGGGGAGTGGGCTGAGCACAGACAGAGCTCCAGGGCAGGTGTTAAAATAAGCACCCTGGATCTTTTGGTGCTGATCCCTGTAAAAACAAGCCCCGTCTGCCAGGCTGCAGTCAACCCAACAAGGTGCTAACACATGGGCTGGTTGCTGTGAGACAGCATTCGCTGTTTACAGGATCTCTGCTCCTCAAACTGCTCAAATCCAACAATTTATTCCCTGCTTTTGCGGAGTCGCTGTCCACACTTGCAGGAGAATTCCACCTCCCATTCCAGCCCGATTGTCTTGTTCGGTTTTTGTCAGACAACAGGAAGTTGTCAGAAGATACGTTGTGCTATCATGCTTTGCAGCTGGGGTCAAATCAGAGTGAGTTTGATCCAATTATTTACTAGGGCTATAAAAGTGTGTGAAGTGGGTTGTAGTTGGAGATTTTACTGTAATATTGCATGATGTATTGTATGTCACCATTATTGTGATTTATCATGTTTATTGTTGTTAGACTGGTTTACATTAAGCTGAAGTTTTAGTAATTTTATTATGTGCTTTTGTCATTTTTATTATTTTTTTTATTAGTTATTAAAGTTTTTGTTATTCATGTATAGCTTTGTGTTTTTATTTCAGTTTTAGTTTTAATAATTTTAGTACTTATGTTTATGTATTTCAATTAGTTACCAAAAATGTTTGTTTTTAATCTAATAGTTATATTTTATTTCAGTTTTATTGAAATTACAGAAAATAATTTTTAATCATTTTAATTTTAATTATCAATAACAACATTGGTCATGGAAATCAAGGAGTTCAATTTCATGCAGTAACAAATGCTATACCGCTATTTGTATGAGCAGGACATAATCAAAACATTGACCTAAACAGTCTCTCTGTGTCTTATGTAGCCTTAAAACTTTGAAATTGTACATTTTAACTAATTTAAATCATAATCAACTTGTGAAAATAGCTCCCATAAGAAACAATGACCAACAAATCCAATTGATATGTGTTCCTTTCTGCTTGTGCCTGCATTGTTTCAATTCATGCTTTTAAAAACCCTGACGTCAAGCAGTTTTGATAAAGATTATGTACGCATATTCTGGCTCATGATCATGAGGTCATATTTAAACCTTTTTAACACTGCTATGGCCCAGGCTAATCGGATGGCATAAAATATTCATGCTTAAAATCTCCTGGAGGTGTCTTATCTGTGCGGACTTATAATCATCTTAGCTGTGGACATTATGAGTTTAACTACCTTACTTTGATTGTAACCTCTGAGGTGGCTGGTTATTCTGGGGCCCTGGTGGATGAGAAAGGTCAGAGGTCATGCAGATTAGGCCTTTGAACTGGAGATTTTTCTGAGAAAAAGGATTATGGATAGAAAAGGATATAATTCACTTCCCTGAAGTTTCTCTTTTGCTGTGATCTGCCACCTCTATATGCAGTTCTCTTGAATTTCAATCAATACAATCTTGATTTTTTTAAAACTAGAGGGTCATTTGAGTCTGTGTAGAGCATTTTTTGTCATTTTGTTTTATAATGCAATATTTAGTTTAATTACTAATAGTTAACCATCATGCTTTGGAGCTGGGTTCAGTTTGATCTGTGTTTGATCTGATTACTCAATAGGACTATGCAAGTTTGTGAAATGGGTTTATTTGGGAATTCATAGTTGGTCGTAGTTGCAGATTTTACTGTAATTTTACATTATGATATATGATTTTACATGACACATTTTTGTTGAGATTTATAGTCCAGAAATTGTAGTGCTGTCTTGCCATCCATCCATTATACAGTGTTATTTGTTGGTACTTTATTACCTTTTTATTGTTATTATTTTAATTATTGTTGTTGTTATTGTTGTGTAAGATATCATAAATTATGAGTTCATAGAGTTAGGATTAGTGGTTGACAAATACATTACTAAGGCTGATATATCAACTGATGTTTGGCAGTTTTTTTCTATCCAGATATTGGATGTATTCTATACATATTGGCTTTTTATCAGCCATTGGCCACCACTAGTTCAGATAAAAATAAAAATAAAAAGTCTTCTGTCATAGCTAATACAAGGCACCTTTATCACTAGATCAAAAATTATTCCTAAGCAGCATAATCGTTCATATTTGTTAACAGAGATGTTCCTCACTTGCCTGTACACAATTTTGGTGGAGAGGAAGTCCTCATCACAAAGCAGCATGTGTTCATTTAGTAATTTTCCTCCTTATCTTTAAACAGGGGACATATTTCCATGCTGAGGTCTCTGCTGCTGTAAAGAGTTTGGAAAGGCATTTATGGCCGTTATCACTTTGAAATGGCAAGGAAGTGACAAAATGACTGGGCAAACAAAAACCATAATTAACCACAGAGGAGAGTTGCTCTGCATCCCATAAAGTGCTGTTGCACACACACACAAATATACACAAATAACACACACAAGCATGCACAATCACAAAAGAGAAGGAAACCTTCACTGGCACAAGGTTTTAATACGAAGGAGCTATAATAGCATCTGGAAAAATTAACTTTTAAATCCACTGCTTTTTATGTTTGCCCACATGCTCAACAGACCTCTTACTTTTTTTTAACTGCCAGCTTGTTAAATGTCTTCTGGCAGGAGGGTGGCTCTGGACCCTGGCCACACTTTAGTTGCTCTTGAGCAGGCCGGTCCCTGGAGAGTCAGGACTGGGCCTGTGGCCCTGCTCCATGTTAGGCTGGAATGACGGAGGAAGTGGCCACTACCTTCATCAGTATCAATAGGAACAGGTCATAAACCTGCTAACTCAAGCTGGCTGAGAGTTTACTAATTATATTAAAGAATTTAAAACAGTGGAAACCGGCCAGAGTTAATGACACTTAGTGGAAGTGAAACAAGGGCAGTTAACGGGAAGAGAGGGTAATAAGAAAATAATAATAAATAATAATAATTAATAATAAAACTTTCACTGAAACATCATTCCACCCTCGACCCAAAATTGTCTGTATTTATATATGTTGGGTTAATATATTTTTATAGAACTTTAGGGTGGTGGTGTGTCCATATATATTATTGATGAGGATTCATGTGACAACTAAAAGGACGGAGCAGTAGTGGCTGATGAACATTCAGCTTTGCCATCACTGGAATAAATTACATTTTAAAATATATTAAAACAGAAAACAGTTGCTTTAAATGTAAAAATATGTCAAACTATTACTGTTTTACTGTATTTACTGTAACAAATAAATGCAGCCTTGGTGTGCATAAGAGACTTTTAAAAAATATTACCAACTCTAGACATTTGAGCGGAAGTGTGTATATAGTAAGGGGGGTTTCTTGTAAAAATTTGTTAAAAGTTTGCATTTAATGCCATGTACTCGTCTTGTTATGTCAGCACTGTACATCCAACAACACACACAAGCACTTTTACACACATCTGTCACAATGAACTCATCCAAGCTACCACCTTCATTGTGATTATGGTGAGATCATTGGCATGGAGCACAGCTAACAGCCATTTAGCTGATTCAAATGAGGAAATATTGGAAGAAAGTTCGTGGTGGAGTGCTTTCATGCAGACTGCCAGCGCTAGCTGGAGAAGAGACTTGTTTCCATTTCCAGAATTAGGCTAAAATTATTCTAAATCAGTCGGGAGGAGCGGCAGAACAACCCTCTTTAGTTTTTTTGGATGCATTAACAATGTTTGCAATCACTTTGTTGGCTACATCAAAATGCTGGAACTGCCAAAGATTAGCCATATAAATTGCTTAATTGATCCATTCACTTTTTAACTGATTCTTGATTAAGTGAAAAAGCCTCGAGCATGGCAAGAAACATAAAGGAAGTGTATCGCTGTCATATCTCTGTTTACCTTGCTTTCTAAATGGGGACTTCCCACTGACTTCTGTTATTCTTAAATTGAACTGATAATTATCATTGTAGGCTAACCTAGCATTGACACTGGCATTGAACTGAATTGAATCAACACTGAACTGATTCAAGCTGAATAACGTCATTGCTGCCTTTTGTAGAACTGTAGAACTGAAGTTGTTTCAAATTCACACTGAACTTCACAGTGTTATTCATCTAAACTGAGCCAACACAAAACTGACTTAACCTCAATAATGACACTGTTGTCTTTTAGAACTGCTTTACAACTGAATCTTAATCTTCAAGGGAGTCTTCATAGTTGAGTTTCCATAATTGATTTTGCTATTTTTCATGTTTATGACACTGTTTTGACAGAATCTGTATTATATAAATTTCTTTAGAAATAAGTTTGTTGTTGTTGTTGTTGTTACATAAAGGGATAGTTCACCCAAAAATTAAAATTTGCTGTTAATTTACTCACCCTCAGACCATCCAGATGTAGGTGACTTTTTTTCTTCTTCAGTAGAACAGTACAGAAGGTTTTTAGGTGAAACCGTTGTTTATGGCTTTGGATGATTTCGATGTGAAAGAGGATGACATGCAATTTTATTCACAGCTCTATTTGTTTGATCCAGAATACTATTTAAAACATCTATCTTGCTTGCCTTTTCAAAATATAACACATTTCAGAGCAGGAGAGGCAGACATTGAGAGATATTATGGTGGTAAAGATTACATAGGCCTATTTGACACTAATGTAGTAAAAATAGTAGACTTTCTTCTTCTGATACTAACAGATGCAAATACATGATTAGTTTATTTCCCCAAACATGCCACCCATGACACATACACCAAACCACCAACAGAATGCATAATGACCAGGTTCTTGATTCCCGCTTGTAAGGCATTCCACGCGGCACACTCAACAATAAACATCTCTCTGAATTTAGTCCAGGCAGAAATCCTTAATTGCGGTGCATGTTCAGAAGCGATCGTTAGCAATTTTCTCAAGATAATAAATAATCAAATCATGCAGTGTGGCATTTTCTTTCTCGCACTCAAGCAAATGTGAAAGTGTTCTCTTGGGATTTGACCGCCATACATGATAGCAGGGAAGATTCTGGGCTTGTGTGGAGAAAGTTCCAGAAACTGTGAGCCGGTAGTTTGTGACATGCCCGGGCCTCCCACAGCCGAGCTGGGTCAGACTGGGCTCAATCCCTCCCGCCCAACCTGACTACTAAATTCCAGGGTGATAATGCTGCACTCTCCCTGGTCTGGAGCTCATTATGTCTGTGGCCTGCCAAGCCCGTCACTACAGGATCCAGGCAGCAAAGTCTCAGAGCTGCCTTTGTTGGTCGACCCATGAGTGTGGAGTCAGCAGATCTGCCTCCTCCTCTCCAGAGATCAGCAGGAGAAGTGGAACACACTTAGGGTAGCCAAATGCCATTTTCAAACTCAGTTTCAGAGGTGCTTTAAGGGAACGCAGAATGACTTTGTGGCGCAATGCCAGTCCGCAACTATTACTCGCACCCTGTTTTTTGTGTTATTTTCAAATAGCTTCAGACAGTCCTGCTGTTTCATCTACAAAATGAACTATGGTCCTCAATTTTAGGGGTTGTCCATGAGCAATCTTGTGTTGGGTGTACACCCATGAGTTCTTGAAGAAAGTATTAGGTCTCCTTTGATATAATGAGATATAAAACACTATAAAAACAAACACACACACACACACACACACACACACACACACACACACACACACACAGGTTTTTATGGGGTTTTAAGTTTTATGGGGACATTTCATAGACGTAATAATTTTTATACTGTACAATCCCCTTACCCTAACCCTACCCCTACACCTACCCCTCATACAAAACTTTCTGCATTTTTTAATTTTCAAAAAAACTTCATTATGTATGAGCTGTTTTACTCTTTTTTTCTTAGATTTTATATCACAATTCTTTGGTTATTTCTCACATTTCCGACGTTATGAGAAAAAAGTCAAAATTGTGAGACAAAAAGTCACATTTACCTTTTTTATTTTTATGCTTTTCCAGAAATAAGCTTCTATGGTTTATTTTATTTCAAGTAACAAGTTCACAGTAGTCAATAACCTGCTTTGTACATTTCCTTTAATTTGAAAACGGCCAGTGCTAAGACAGTTTTCCATAGCACAGCAGAAGATCAGATAATCTGTCAAACAAGGCTGTGACTCCTGCAACACTTTAAGCATGTCTGTATTGCTGGTACGAACCCCATGGCGTCAGCATTGCCAGGACGCACATTTGATTGAATCCCACTGGAAACAGCACTCTTCTTGTTGTTGGAAAGGGAAGGTCAGGGTCCGGTGTTCGGTAAAGCTCTGTCCCTCCGAGCCCTTATCTGTGTCTATCAACGTCCACTGTCAATGTCTTGCTCCAGAGCTTCGTCCCCTAGCAATGCTGAACGTCCACCACCTGGTACACAAGCAGCCACAACTCCTCCAAAATATAACCTGAAACTAAATGGTGCTAAACAAATAGCCCTCTGCCTATGAGTTGACTTTGGTCTGGTCACTACTAACCATCAGCACAATCCACTCCAGTCTTTTTTTGGTTTGTCTATTTGACAGCGAGGGCATATCGGCAACAAAAGTCATTGAGTGTACTCTTGCAAGTTTAGATATTAACTCTGACAGTGACAGTGAATGTAAAGAATTTATTGATGCATACCCATTGCTGACAGGTCTCATTTGATATATTGACATACAGGCATTTGCTATTTAATTATGAAAAAATGAAGCAATTTTTAAAAAAGCAATTAAAGTTAAAGAGCAGGTCATATGGGTTTTCGAAAAATAAAATCTATTTTGCCTTTTTAACGTAGCTATCCTTCAGTGTAAAAAGTCTGCAAAGTTGTTAATCAAAAAAATGCATGATAAATAAAGATACTGTCTCTCAAAAGAAAGAGTCGACTCTGAATCGCCTAAACGAGTCGTCATATTTTCGAATCTTCTGCCTGTTACCTATATACATCACAAGGTAACACATTTGCATATTCCCCACCAGCCCGCAAATATCAAACACTCTGACCTGCCCAAAAACACTTCCGCTAGTTAGTGTGTTTACATCATGTCGAGAAGACACTGTGTTCTGTGCTGTGAAAGCAAGTTTGTTTTGTTTTCATTGCGGAAAGATGATGAACTACAATGAGAAACGGTTCCTGACGTGTGCTTGCGATGGCGTTAACGGTTGTTCACTTGTACACACCACACACACACACACACACACAAACCACAACCCACATATTTTATATAGACAGGATATATATATATATATACATATGATACATTGCATCCTTTGTCTGAATATTAATGCATACTAACTAAATATGATGTGTGTATATTCAAAGATCAGACATACTGTACAACATATGACATATGTGGATGTATTAAAAACACGCTATCACCTCAGACACATCAATGTGATAAGTCTCGCCAAACCACACGGCCCACTTTCGGATAAAAGAAAAACATCTCAGGTAACTGATGGAAACCAGTGAAAGACATACACCTTTAGCCGCCATGCCATGCACATGCCTAACAGAGCCGCACACTGCTGGCACACAAGCTGATTATCTCCTTTTGAATATTCAAAATAAATTTCACTCTCCGTTATTTTGGCAACTGGCAGCACGAGGAGAAAAGTGCTCGCTAATGAGAGGATAGTCAGTGAGAGGCTATAAATATTTTCACAGCTTATTTGGACATGCCTGCCCAGTGGATATGAAGGCAGTGCTTTGATAAGGTGAAGTAGTCTGTTTGAACAAGTCATTTGGCACCGTGTACACGCTGGTGCAGAGAACTCTAATTCTGCAGATCACACCTGTGGTGTGAATGTTATGATGCACCTTCAAGTGGAATGACTAACAGACTCAAATTGACCCCAATTTAGGCTTAATTCTTGGATGGCAACAGCAAAGGTGCCATTTTACACAGGGCTAATGGGCAATTTTAAAGCCACAGACCACAATTAAACCTGTTTTTATTAATTTTACGGCAATTATGTATAAAAACAAAACATGTTTGAGCATTAAATGTTGCGCATTTAATCTCAACTTGCCACAAACCCATGATTGGGGTTAGTGCATGAAAATATAGCCTGCCGCTGAGCTAGATACAAGGGCACCTCTTTGTTTCTTCGTCCCTGGCTAACTCTCTAATGAGCGTTTATATTACAGCTTGCAACAAATGTCATCTGAGAGGACAATACCACATGCTGAGATTACAGTGAGATGCAGAGAGCAGAAATTTACAGCGATGACTTTGGTACGTGAAAATATACATGTAATTAGTTGGACCTCAGTGACATGGACGTTGTAACCTTTCTGCTGGACAAGCAAAAGCTACTTTGCATGCTGAGCTCTCACAGGCTGTCCATACTAGCTGTTAGCCTAGTAATTAGTGACTGTGCTGTTGTCACAGACATGTATTACAGCCTAAAGAACAGGGAATGGTAGTCTTTTTAGGAATTACATATAGCCTATATATTGTTATTTTGGTTGCAGCTGCCAGATTTAGTGTGTCCAAGACCATTTACTATAGAACCATTTCACTGTGAATCAAACTTACTGGGTGCAATTTAAAAGGATTTCAAAAAAAACAGTAAAACTGTGAAGTAAACCACAAAATAGCATTGTTTTGGCCACAAATATTTTAATTATATTTAATTTTTGAGAAGTTATTTTAAGAAAATGGGATCCTTTTATCAGCACTGATGGATTCATTTGATCAAAAGTGACAGTAAAGATGTGTGACAGTAATGTTACAGAATATTTCTATTTCAAATATAAAGGCCGTTATTTTGACCTCTTCTATCATATAAATATCTATAATATCTTATATATATATATATATAGATATAGATTAGCAGCACAGCTGTTTTGGACATTGCTAATAATAAGAATTTTTTCTTTAGCAGCAAATCAGCATATTAGTATGATTTGTGAATGATCATGAAACATTGAAGACTTGAGTAAAGACTGCTTTGTGTATGGAAATGAACCCCTGAATGTATGCTAATGTGATTTTGTATAGTGTTCACTTGTTTACTGAAAAGTTACAGAATGTGTCATTGGAATTCCAGTTTGGAGGACAAAAATGATCCTAATTTAACAAGAACTTGGAGTTTGAAACTAACATAAAAAGCTACTGTGACATCTAGCCCTAGTCTACCTATATATTTACTGTAAATCTAATTTTCACATAAAACCACCAATTTACATAAATCATTCAGTCTGTTTACATGAAAACCTTCAAGATTGATTCCACGTTGCCACCACATGACATTACTTGGACAACCGAGTCTAACTAAACATTTGTCAGCCTCCATTTGCTCAGGGTAAAGTGACTAAACCTGTAGTTAATGACCCAGCGATGTCATTTCATTTACTAAAATTAAAATATGGCCAGAAACCGTGGCACACACACACTCATACATTTACACTTGCTCCCCCACATGGCAGAAAAGCACAAGCGCCCATTAATACAAGCCTCATTGTAATGCTATAAGACAGTTTCTTGGCTGCTGCTTCAGCATGCTTGACAGTCGTGGTCACCCCATACCAGACCTCACCTATACTCGGGGCGAAGATAAATCCTGTGTGATTGATTGGAGTAGCTTTATATTCATTCATTAGCCAAGGCCCTGTCAGACAAGCCCTGGCAGGTACCTTCATCCTAGTGTGGTCTCAGGCTCAGAATCCTGAGCTTATTAATGACATTTTAGACATTAATATTGCAGGGATTAGGGATATCATATCTCCTTTGTTCCTCTGACAAACCTTATACAGTTTTTTTTTAAGACTCTGGCTCTCTCTCGCCCGCGCGCGACCCCCCTTCGATTTCTGTCCTTGCCACTGTTTCTCCTTTAGCCACTATTTTTGGTCCCTGTCATTTACTCTTTCTCCAACTGTCCTTTTCTTTCTCATCTTTGAGGACAGGTCTAGTAATACCATTTGAGCAGTGTGAAAAGGACCTATCATCATGCACATTATTACACTTTTATCCTCTTCTCCACGGCAGCATTTCCGAGTTTCTTTCCTGGGCTCTTAATGCGCCGCAGATACCCGGTAGCAGATGAGCCCTTCCGCTGCACCCAATCCGGTGACGGAAAAGGGTAGGAGGTGGATCTCCAGTGCCGCGCCGCTGACATATCCCAGATCAACGCAGGTCTACCTCTGCCTCCCCATTTCTCATTTTGCCCCATACTGTCGGATAATGTCGCTAGAAGATGGCATTTTGAGGCTCTCCGTGTCGAGATGTGTCGACTCGAGCTGTCTGATCCTGTGGCCATATGCAGGGGGAAAGACAGAAGGCCACTGAATGTGGAGAGCGAAACAACCCGCAGGTCTGATGTTGACATTTCTCAAACTCGCAGGACTGGTGCTGTGACCGGATCTAGTGCTCTGTTTATGCAAGACGGGAGCACAAACCTGACTCTAAAACACTCCGGGCCCATCAGACACAATGCCAAATGTCAGAGGTGAGACAATGCACAGCGCTTTACCTTTACACACATTACAGAATTGGACAGTTGAATGTTCTTATCTCATTTTTTCAACCTGTAAAAGGAGCCGTCGTGCCTTTGAAGCCTCAGTTTCTTCAGTCTTCCCCAAGAGTTTGAGGGTTATTTTGTGTCTCAGAGGGTTTGGAAGTGAGTTTCTTACCCTAATAGTGAGTCTTTGAGTGTGTTCCAAGGAGCTAAGACCACATGTGACAACACTATGTCCCTCTTGAGGAAAGACAAGCCTGATGTAGCCGGCCCTCCTTATGGCGAGCACTTTGCCAATGGCGCGTTTATTAGTGTTAAAAACTCCTCAACTTCACAGCCAAAGATTAGTGGCTTTTTTCCAGGTATTCCTCCTTCTTGTCCATATGGAAACGCTTCGCTTCATCCCAGAATCCTCCCTCCTCCCGACCGTATTCTCGTATACCTTTATAGATTACGGGGATGGCGACTTCAAAATGGCTTCAAATCCAAAAGCTCGCATTGTAGCTGGAATGTCTGGCTGTCTGTGGGTGTATAGTGGGTAGGCAGTGTCATGTGAGCCTTCCCCTGAACTCAGCAGGCACTCATATATGTATGAGCCTACTAGTAGAGGTGGAAATAAAGTGCTGTCCGTTAAACTGAGAGCGTATACAGTGTTTTGGCAGAGTACAAACCTTATATGGTGCAAACAAGTGTTGCATGTCTGTTTTGTTCTTTCTTTGTTTCCTTTCTTCTAGTTCCTGCTGCTGAAGAGATGAGTGGGCTTGTCGTTTTGGTAAAGAGTAATTGGTTGCTGCCAAGGAGAAAGTCTGTAATACCTGGAGAAAGATACACAAGGTATTTACCTTGGGATTGACTCTGTCATAAGTTACTTATAAACGTTAGTTAAATGACAAATTAGTATTAATATTTATAATAGTAATAATACATGTTACTTAATTTGTCATTTGTGTCCATAAAGTGCAAAAGTGACCACTTCTTTGATTGCAGAAGTATTTTCCACATTTCTCTGTGCAGGATGTAAGGAGTTATAATGAATTTTTTTTAATCAATTAAAAAAATTACCCAAACAAACGTTTAATTTAAGTGAAAATTCTTGTTTAGGGAAAAAAAAAAACATACTGACGTAATATAAATTGCAACACATATACCTTAGATATCAAAAAATATACACTACCAGGCAAATTTAACAGGCATAATAGTTTTTTTGTTTTTTACTTTTCAAAGGATACTTTTGTTTATAAAGATAATGAGCAAATTGACAGTAAAGAATTTACAATGATACAAAAGTTTCTTCAAATTAATCTGTCTTTTTGGGAACTTTTATAATCAAGAGGCAAAATGACCCATTTCCACATAATTAGTATGCGCAACAACGTTTTCACATTGAAATGTTTCTGAGCATCAAATCACATATTGAATGATGAAATGGATCATGAAAAGCGGAGAATGTGAATTATATGACATATTTTACTGGATTTTTTGATTTAAAAAATTTGGCTTACAATAGTATAACACACTTCTTAACTAATTAATAAATTACTTAAATTAAGTACTTACAATTTTCCTCCCCAACTTTTGAACATAATGTTTTTTTTGCTAACTCATTATATATTGTTTTAAATGCCAAAATTTTTTGTAAATTATATTTATTATTAACAAATCTCTTGCCAAATATTTATATATATATATATAGTATACTATTATATATATATATATTATAAAAGTATAATATGTTTGTATTGTATATTATATAAGGAGTGTAGGAGACCAGACCATTAACATCATGCACAGAGTTTAGTGCTAGAGGGCAGTCACTGAAGTCTCAAGATTCTGTCCAATCACAGGGCGCTATATGCTACATGAATAATTCATTACATTGCATATGCAGGATATTTGCATCAGGTTCTCAGAGGATGTAATCATAACTCAGTGAGCAAAGGTTAGTGTCCAAATAATAAGGATTTAATTCCCAGGTATGTAAGATGGATGCACTTTTCCTCACTCCCTCTACTGGCAGCTTGGGTGCTGCACAATGTGTGTTAGATATATTTGCTCTGAAACCTCACTACACTGAGGAACATTAAATGAAACCTCCTTCACTGAAGCTATAAAATGTCTCAAGGCCAACCCCAATAAATAACATACTTACCCTCACCTCAGGCCTATTAATTACCTGGGATGCGCTTTACCAGAACTACCTTCGTGCTGACTAGCTAATGCTTCCCCTTTGACCAGGACTGGAGCCTCAAATGTCTCTATGGGGACAAGCTCTAATTAATCCTCTGTTACTGTTGTAATGGTGACTTCCAGAGGGAGACCGCAGTAAAGCTCAGAAATATTATTTCACTCATACATTGTAAACAACAATCCATCTCAGGGGAAGTGGAAGGACTGGTGTTTGAGGGTTGAAGGGGTGAACGGGGCAAGACGTTGGGGAAATGCAACATTTCAGTTGCTTACTACGAGCAAAACTGTATTGTTTAAGCTCTTGTTTAGTGTGAAAGCACTGTCAAAACTGCATCATTTACAGAATGCAGAATGGCAACCGAAAACCAACCCTTTAATCTCTATTTTGGTCTCTAAAAATGTTCAGATTTATGGAGATTTCCAATGTAAGTTGTGTAATATATATATATATAGATATATATGATATATCTATATATAGATTAATAATATTTTCATACTGTACTTATGCCTTAATATTATCTTGAAAATAATAATTAATATAATCTAATAATAATAATAAATGTCAAACTAATAAAAAACAAACACAATAGTAATAATGAAGTAGTATATAGTAGTATTATTTTTGGGTTATTTTTTAATTAGAATTTATAAAAATACCCCAAAAAAAACCGAGTTAAAATATAGAAAAAAGAAAAATAAGTAGGTTCATACTAATAATAATGAATAATAATATAATTATATTACTCTACTACTGCTATTACTTAATTTGTATAGCACTGTTTAAGCAGTAGAGCACTACAAATTGATTCAAATGCGTATGTGCTTAAAAACAAAATAAAAAAACAACATTAAATAAATAAAAAATACCACAAGATATAAAATAATTCACCAATAACTTCTCAGTATTAGTGAATACAAGCAACTAACGTTCAGACAAAACTTCTAGCTCTTGCTATTATCTCATGTTAATGACGCACTAGACCCAACAGTACAATATCAAAACATGCCAGTCAGGGGAAGGTGGAAGAATCAAACTCAAGTTCAGAACAAAAAATAGAACAGAAGTGAAGTATAGAGTCGCCAATGTGGTCAAGCTTTCTAGTGGTGTGTTTGAGTGACTTATCCTTCGAAAGGATTCTGATTTCTCGTCTCTTTGGTTCAAGACTCAAATTGTCTTCTGGTCCCTTTGTGTGCAAGAGACAAAGGCAGAACATGGCAGCTCCTGTCTGTAATTTTCTGTCCATTAAGCACAACAATAGTGAATAAGGCGAATGCTCTCCGGTTCTGGCTCTCTGCTTCTCAGAGACCTTGGTGCATGCCAACATCCAATAACAATCAACAGCTGTGTCTATGAACAAACGCCGTTCTCTGTCCTCCGAGCCCCAGAGGGAAAGAATGCATCTACCTTGCCTCACTGACCTTCAGAAGGAATGGCTTTCTGAAAGAATTATATGTCATATGCATGGACAGCCATCCATACGTTTAAGAATATCAAGCCCTAAAATGGTCTCCAGTGGCTTGGCCAAGGATACAACTGAGAAACCATGAGTTCCTGAAGACGACAACCCCTTATTTAAAACCAATAAAAGTCTGTGATCAGCAACTATCACAAACATGGTCTAAAACTAACATTTGCCACCGCTCTCCTTTGTGTGACTTGCGGAAATTTCTGATTGTACATATTTTTTTTTATTATTTTATAATTTTTTTTTTTACTTATCATTATTATTATTAATAAATTTAAATTATGACATGTATAGTGATATTTCTTTAAAGGATTTATTTTTTATAATTTGATATTAATAATATGGTTAAATTAGTTGATGTTTCTCTTTGTTAGCCAATATTAAATAATAATATATTATAATAGTATATTCTGTTTAATTGGTATACTTTATTATTATTATTATTCAGATTATTATACATATATGTAGAAATACATTACTAAAATTTATGGTTGTTTTCACAAGGAAATAACATAATCTTTGGGATTTTTTAATCACGCTAAACCACATTGCGTTCTCAGGCATTATTAGAATTAATTAAAAAAAGTTATGGGCCAATTGGCGAGCAACACTGTTTCATACACTCGCCAACACTGAATTTTACCCGCATTTGGCACTTAGTGAGTGTTAGTTTGAGGCCCTGATCACTAATAAAGAAGCAATTTAGATCATCTTGTTCAGATACACTTATACATTGATCAATAAATCATTGTATAGCTCCAACACCAACTGCATTATTTACTGAGTTCAGGAAATAAGGCTTATGACCACAAATGCAAGGTCACTAGAGGGCTAAAGGAAGGAAAATGTGCAAATAGGCCTTATGGGAGCCCAGGAGGAGATTGTTGACCCCAGCGCTGTGGCCGCCTGACAGGACTTGGGCATAAACAACTACAACAACACAAATTCAGACAGAGGAAAGGTGGCACGCATACAGCAACAGCTGTGGGTGGACAAAAAGCTGCATATAACCGTTTGACTGAGCACAACATACAGCCGTACTGCGGTCACACACACACTTTAAACCCCCTAGAATCTCTCCAGCAAAGCCACACGCGGCCCAGCATCCCTCATTTCCCCCGTGGGTGCAGGACAGTGGCCCAGGATCACAGGAGGCCCCTGCAGCTGGAAGGCAGAAAGGCCTGAGAGGAGCAAAAGAGAGAGAGAGACTGGAGTAATCCCTAGTGTAGAGGCTTTTAGGTATTTTTTTGCTCTGGTGTGTTCAGCTTGGCCAGACTGTCTCATGTATAGCCTGAAGCGGCTGGGGGGTTGTAGTCAAATGGGTCTCATGTTCTTTTGAGCATGAAAGATGAAAGAAAGAAAAAAGCCACATCTGTGGTGACTATTTATCGATGAGACATAAACAAGAAGAAGGGAGGGAACAGAGAGGGAGAATATAGTTCATTCACTGTCTGTAGTACATCTATGAATATTTTGCTGAAAGTTGATTTAAATTCTAATTTGATATATTTAATTTATTTAGTATATAACATATCTACCGTTCCCATTTTGGGGTCAGTAATATTTAAAAATGGTTGGTAAAAGGAGTCTCTTATGTTCCCAAGGTCCCCAACAAACAAAAAAGTAAAAAGCAAAATGTATTAAAAAATGTTTAAAATATAGTAATATTATACAATTTAAAATACACTGTGTACTATTTTAATATATTTTTAAACATAATTATTCCTGTTTTTGATGACAAAGCTGAATTTTTCATAGCATCATTACTTCACTCTAGTGTCACATGATCCAACAGAATTCATTCTAATATGTGGATTTGGTGCTCAAGAAACATTTCTTCTTTTTTCTCAAGTTGTGCTTCCTTTGACACTTTTTTATTATACACTTTCTTTATTATTATCTTTGCCTTTGACTCTTTTTAATATATTGTTAATTATGTTATTCTTTTATTATAAATACCATGTTTGTGTGTATCTACTATATATATATAAAATATATATAGTAGATAATACATCTATAGATTTCAATCATGACAACTCTGAAGATTTTAGCATGGTGATGGATATAACAATGTTAATGTATTTGGTCTTGGCGGAACAGATCTGCTACGCTGCTGCTGGATTGTTGCTGCTGTTGGTTATTGCTGTTGTTTTAGATTATTGCTGCTGCTGCAAGCAATTACAGGAACTTGCTACTGCCAATGCATATGGCGATACGGTGCCACAAGTATTTAAGACATACTGCTGCTGCACAAATAGCATATTAAATAACCTGTAGCAGATCTATACAGTTGGAGCTGTGGAAGGTGGAGGGTTTCAGAGAACTCGGAAAGCACACTGCAGGAATCTCAAATGAATGCTAGCCAGCCATATAAATGCAAATCAGTAAGCTCATTGGCTGCATATGCAGCATGAGCCAGTCAGCTTGTGCTAAGTCGTTTAACTCTCTGAATATCATCATTTATGTTAACACCCTCCGTCAGCCTCGCATCTAGAGTTTCCATGACTGACTATATATATATATATATATATACCGTGGGTACGGAAAGTATTCAGACCCCCCTAAATTTTTCACTCTTTGTTATAATGCAGCCATTTGCTAAAATCATTTAAGTTAATTTTTTTTTCCTCATTAATGTACACACAGCACCCCATATTTCAGAAAAACACAGATTGTTGACATTTTTGCAGATTTATTAAAAAAGAAAAACTGAAATATCACATGGTCCTAAGTATTCAGACCCTTTGCTGTGACACTCATATATTTAACTCAGGCGCTGTCCATTTCTTCTGATCATCTTTGAGATGGTTCTACACCTTCATTTTGAGTCCAGCTGTGTTTGATTATACTTATTTGACTTGATTAGGAAAGCCACACAACTCTCTATATAAGACCTTACAGCTCACAGTGCAAGTCAGAGCAAATGAAATCATGAGGTCAAAGGAACTGCCTGAAGGGCTCAGAGATAGAATTGTGGCAAGGCACAGATCTGGGCAAGGTTACAAAAAAAAATTCTGCTGCACCTAAGGTTCCTAAGAGCACAGTGGCCTCCATAATCCTTAAATGGAAGACGTTTGGGATGACCAGAACCCTTCCTAGAGCTGGCCGTCCGGCCAAACTGAGCTATCGGGGGGGAAAAGCCTTGGTGAGAGAGGTAAAGAAAACCCAAAGATCACTGTGGCTGAGCTCCAGAGATGCCGTCGGGAGATGGGAGAAAGTTGTAGAAAGTCAACCATCACTGCGGCCCTCCACCAGTTGGGGCTTTATGGTAGAGTGGCCCGACGGAAACCTCTCCTCAGTGCAAGACACATGAAAGCCTGCATTGTAGTTTGCTAAAAAACACCTGAAGGACGCCAAGATGGTGAGAAATAAGATTCTCTGGTCTGATGAGACCAAGATAGAACTTTTTGGCCTTAATTCTAAGCGGTATGTGTGGAGAAAACCAGGCACTGCTCATCACCTGTCCAATACAGTCCCAACGGTGAAGCATGGTGGTGGCAGCATCATGCTGTGGGGGTGTTTTTCAGCTGCAGGGACAGGACGCCTGGTTGCAATCGAGGGAAAGATGAATGCGGTCAAGTACAGGGATATCCTGGACGAAACCTTCTCCAGAGTGCTCAGGACCTCAGACTGGGCCGAAGGTTTACCTTCCAACAAGACAATGACCCTAAGCAGACAGCTAAAATAACGAAGGAGTGTTTTCACAACAACTCTGTGACTGTTCTTTAATGGCCCAGCCAGAGCCCTGACTTAAACCCAATGAGCATCTCTGGAGAGACCTAAAAATGGCTGTTCACCAACGTTTACCATCCAACCTGACAGAACTGGAGAGGATCTGCAGGAGGAATGGCAGAGGATCCCCAATCCCTGGTGTGAAAAACTTGTTGCCTCTTTCCCAAAAAGACTCATGGCTGTAATAGATCAAAAAGGTGCTTCTACTAAATACTGAGTAAAGGGTCTGAATACTTAGGACCATGTTATATTTCAGTTTTCTTTTTAATAAATCTGCAAAAATGTCAACAATTCTGTGTTTTCTGTCAATATGGGGTGCTGTTTGTACATTAATGAGGAAAAAAATTAAATTAAATGATTTTAGCAATTGGCTGCAATATAACAAAGAGTGAAAAATTTAAGGGGGTCTGAATCACTTCCGTACCCCCTTATATACAAACACACACACGCCACAGTTATTTGTTAATATCTATATAGATATATATTATATATATAATCTAATATATAATATAATATTATATTTTTACATTTAAAATAATAATCTGCAATAAATTAAATCGAATTGAGAGAGAGAGAAAGAGGTATTTCCTTTAAAATTTCCTTATAATCTCTGTCTGCTTTTTTGTTTAATCTGGCCCAGTTGTGTTTGAATCTGACAATTACACATTAAAAATTCACCTGTGGGTAGGAAGGATCATCTCACCTCTGCTACGGAAACGACTCCTAAAGTGTGAGAGTCAAATGGTGAGTGACAAGTTAGCCGCCTTCACAGCCAAAGGTGTTAGCAAATTATGAGAGGGTCTGTAACAGTGGGCCAGCTCAACGTGCTAAGTGCACTCAAATGGACTCACTCACGGACTAATGATGAGACAAAGCCTGCTGTGCTACACACAGGCCCCACTGCTGTATGATATCACACTTATACCAAAGAAGCCAAGAGAGCACAATGGAGAACTATTAAATATTAAATACGAAGAATGAAAGATTAATTTAAACATTACATAGGCAAATACGATAACTACAAACCTCAAAGTAGACATTTTTAAAGTGATGCAACTGAAAATTAGGCTGTGAGGGTTCTTAAAGGGAAAGTTCACCCCCTAAAGTTCATTATTATTCTCATTATTTAATTCAAACTCATGACAGCCGACCACCATATCTGGGGTTTTTTTGTTCACTTGACCGCAAAGGATTGTTTTTCCCATTGTTTCCTAAAACAAGTTAGAGTGATCATTGGGCCTTCATTCATAAAACATTCAATATATCTATTTAATATATACTATTTTTATATTATAATAAATTTATGAATTTACTCAATATAGTAAATTCGATAATTTGCATATAACACTTACCCTTGCTTCTGATGCTTTGTAAATATGGGTTGTTATAGTTAAACATGTATTCATTAAATTCCAATAATTTGTAATGCATACAGGAACAATCATTCGCATTACATAATCCTCCACCCAAGAATTCCAACTACTGTATGTGAATTACATGTACAGAAATGCTGTGGAATACCCTTCTCAGGTTTGGTTCCAGTTCCATTTTAAATAAATGCAAAATACACTAATTGGCCATATGCCAACAAAAACTATTTATTATATTAAGCTTGCAGACAAATACTACTGGTGCTCATAATAATAGTAATCTATAATAAAAAGGAAAACTGACTACGTGGCTGTTTTCAATCTTTATTTAAGCAATGACATTTATTTTAAAATTTAAGTAATTGGTTAACATGAGAACACACTGTTCAGATGTTTTATGCACCATTTACAAGTGGTAGGGAGCAGGTGTAATTTATTCTCATACCAACTAACATTTTGAAAATATGAACACTTTAATGGATCCAAAAATCTATATTAGGATGACTTTATGAATGATTTACACAAACATTCTGCTGTTTCATGAATAAGACCCATTGTCTGGAAAAACTATTTTTTCCCCATAAAATAAATAACAGCATGAGGGTTTGAAAGAACATTAGAAAAAAAGTGAAATTTTGAACTGTTCCTTTAAGGTCCCAGGTGACATCTATTTTTTACAAAACACATTTTTTTTTGCCCACTGAAATTTTGTGGAAACTGTTTCATCAACAGAACAATGGACACCCAGATACAATGTAAGGCTTGTTTGAATCAATCAATTGAACTAAATGTATGTCTGTCCTTTACATCAAATTAAACTCTGTAGCTATTCTGAATAAAGGTCTGCCTGGTGATGAATGAGTGGGCCTTGTCTGGTAACTAGCAGCCGTGGTTCATTCACAAGGAAGAGGAAGTCATGCTATGCTTGATAGCAAGAGCTGGGGTGGAGCTGAAAATCGCCAGGGCCTCTGTGAATGTGTGTGTATGTGGAGAAAGAGGAGGGGTAGAGGTGAGATGACAGTCAAAACAGCAGATTTCACCTATTAAGGTCGCAGGTAGGAGGGCTGAAGGGTGCAATTGATATCATTGTCACCAGCTAATCATAGAAGAGATCAAATGACTCCTCAAGCTCCTGTCTAATTTGGACTTTCTTTCCCAATCCCAAGACATAAATATTCCATTTAACTCTCTGCTGGAAGCTTTACATTCAGACAAAAACATTATGTGTGAGTGGCTGCTCAGTGTGGGGTGGATATTGTGAGACTCCAAGCATCTGTGCAGCACCCTCCACATTACACATGTAGAAACTCATATCGTTAAATTAAGCTCTTGGCTCAAGTCCAGCACAAAGCAGTGAGAACAAAGAATTACGCTCGTCTGCTTCGAGAATGAGAGGCAGAGCTCTGAAAGTGACCAGATTTCTGAAATGAAAACCAGGGATATTAGTAGTTCATATATGATCACAATTTCCAATGTATATTAAAAAACAAATTTAATTCTAGTTGTGTGCATCTTGGCCATGGTGAATGGAGTATTGTGATCTAAAGGCACTTATGAACTGTAAAGACCCATGATGCCCTGCTGGTAGATGTTATTATAACTACATCATCTGTTTTCAAAAAGCATACTTTTTTGTCAATGACCATTCAATTGTATGTGAATTCGGGAGAAAAATAAAGAAATAAATAAAAATGGCAAAAACATTTAAATTGCATATAGTAAATATTATACCAATCTCCATTTCGTAAGTCGATAATTATCATAAGTCATAAATAACGATTATTGGAGCATGTTTGGTAAGAAAATACATTAATTTACATAATAATTTTTTTCCACGTTTCCACTGAAATTTCATGTTCAGTTCAATTTGTTATTTGCTGTTTCTTTGTAATTGTTTGAAATTTACTAGCAATTGCTAAGTAAAAATTGATTCTACATAATTTTTTTCCAGTGTGTATATATATATATATACACACACACATATTAAGTATACACATTGTGTGGGCTATTTTGATGCAGTTAAAAAAAAAAAAAAAAACATTCAGAGCACCACCTGGGAAAAGTCCATTCACCTTATGAAAAGAAAAAAAATTGTATTTAAGTTATTTTTATATAATTTCACATGTGGTGCATGGCCTCTGTGGCATCATATTTGTGGTTTGATTGGGTGTCTCCTCCTCTAAGAGGTCTGGAGAGTGAGGTTTGCTCTGGTCTGTGTTCGATGCAGGCGTGAAGATGCCTCTATTGATGAGAACAGTAGCTCCAGGGAGCTTCTCTAATCTTTCCAGGCCATCCAATTAGTGTTTGTCCGATTAAAAGCTGCCCCCCATGTTTTTTGTCAAAGTGGGGTCTGTATGCAGTCACCTGGGCCTGGCAGACAGCTGCCAATGATGAATTGTTCATTTGTTCTCTTGTGGCCTGGGGAGGGCCCCCAGGCCATTACACAGCCTAGCATATGCACCGCAATTTTAAGCAGGAGCCAGAGGAGACCCATCTCAGATTCAGATCAGAGCCAGAGGTCAGCAGGGTCACTTCTCGAGCCATTTAAAGGAGGACATTTTGCTGCTGGGCTTTTATTCTGGGAAACAGACCCGGAGGTGATAGCAACTGAAATTATTGCAGATTAAGATCACAAGGGAGGACATGAATTGTATTACACACTAGCGCTTGCACACAGGGCACCTTGTCATGATTTTACATCAGTAGAATAGAGAGGACATTGTGCTGCCTGTTCGTGTGATTTAATTCTGCAGAAAACAGTAGTTTTTGCATATTCACCTTATGAAGCAGATGTCAGTAAAATCAGGCTGAATCATCTCTTTTATTCACTCAATTGATCATCCAGACAAATTATGTGAGTTTTTGACCTCCTCTCTTACTGGGGTCAGTCAAGTCCAAGTTAGCACAAGCGGCTCGACAGCGAACAGCAAGGATAATCAATAACATGATTCTTTACAGAAACTTAATATTATGAAATAATTCAATTTTGGATGTGTTAGATAAATACTTGTTACAAACACACATGACATTTATGCAGAACAAAATCATTCTTTAGGACATCAGTCATTAGGACCGTCTAAATATATTTCTATAGTACAACAGTGAATAGTTAAAATCTAGTTTTTTTTTGGAAGTAAAGCTGAAATAAAATATCAGATATACAGTATATTAGATGGAAACTTACATTTTAAAAAATGTGAAATAAACTGAAACTGAAATACAAGTTTACATAGCTAAAATAAATAAATGAAATAAAAGCTAAATGGAATTTAAAAAATCTAATAATGATAATAATAAACAAAAACATTTAATATATTTCTTAAAAGCATTAAATTAATTTTCCCTTTCTTGGGGTGGTGTCAGTCGTCTTTGACAGCAATTCAGGTAAAATAAAATAAAATAAAACATTTTATATACTCACTTAAAAGCATAAAATGGATTTTAATTGTCCCTTTCTTGGGGTGGTGCATGTGTCAGTATTTTTTGACAGTCATTCAAAATAATAAAATTAAATAAAATAATAAAAACAAAAGTTTTATATACTCACTTAAAAGCATGGAATTGATTTTAATATTCACTTTCTTGCTTTAAACTTCTGTAATGTAACGTTTTTCTGAATAAAACGGAATATTCAGTGAGAAATATGGGCGAGAAAAATGATGGGCGGGATGTTTATCCATCTGGATCTGAATGGTCTTTACATTACAGATGGGAAGAAACATGTTAGGCTGTAATATTATTGGTTAATATTTTTCCCCCTCCCCACGTAGATTGAGTCAGTCCAAAGGTGGAGAAACGTATTACATTTTGATTAGACATTACGAAAACATACTTTTTTTTTCAATTATGCACTGATGAAGTGTGCATCAGGAACATTTATTAAAATAAATGGAGTCAATTTTGATTTCACGTTGTCTCTAAAGGAATGCATGTGGCATAATGAATAAGACAACACCGTAGTGAGAGTAGCGAAAGAGTAAGAGAAAGCGAGAAAGAGGCTAATGTGAGAACTGCTGAATTTCCATACCTGATCTGTTCATGCAGTTGTCAAGAGGTTAGGGTACAGGCCAATCTAACTAGAGGAGCATGGATTAAAGTCTTTGAGATATGGATCTCTGGGCTCTCTGACTCTGAGTACTGGGCTTAAGTATCATATCCGTGGACAGACAGATCGATACTCTGCCTTTCTTTTCCTCCTCCTTCAAGGAGATTTTGGTAGTTCTTTCATGGGGTTCTCCTCCCTGCCCTAGTGACACAGAGTGAGCTGGATCGTTTAGACTTCTCTTCGATCCCAGCACTCTTGATGGACTACTACGAAGCTGCTTGCTCACATATGTCATCAAGCATCCAAGTATATACATCCTTCTATGTTTGCTGAAGTCTGTGTCAGGCTTAGTTAAACCTATAGAGATAATAAAGACACAAAATACCAGAAAACAATGCGATATGACAATTTTTGTATCTCTAATGGCTTTGTCTATTATAAAAGTCAAGTCAGACACAAAAAAAGAATGCTGAAAATGATCAAAAGTCATCAAGGAGTCCTTTCCTAGTGGCCCTTTTTGTCCAAAAGAGACCAAATGTGTGAAAAACATACAATGGAAACTTTTTCTATCTGATGGCTTGGTATATCATAAGTTAGAAGCAAAAAGAAGATGTGAAACTGAATAAAAGTCATAATTTTTTGTCTGAAATCCAGATCAGTCCTAGTTCAAACCTTTTCGAGCGACCTTTAGTAATGTCAGAGGCCTTTTTGATCACAGAATGAAAACAACATGAATCAAAACGATCGATTGACCCTCTGAGTCGAACAGAGGAGCGTGTCCTAGAAACAAAGGGGTTCATGACACCATGGTATTGTTCAATACTGCTGTAATACTGCGTTCAGAGAGTAGGAGAAACTTACTTCAAAGCCAATGTGATTGTTAGTGCTTGTATACCATGTATGATCAACTCTGTATAAAAACAAATGTTCTGTTGCTTTGTTACACATTTCCACACTTGGAGACATAATGTTGACTTCATTCAGATATTTGACTTCTCAACAATGAACTCAATAATGATAATACTAGTTATACTCAGATGTAGTTGTATAGAAGTTTCCCTTTAACAGAAAAGGGTCAAGGTTTGGCTGGTTAGCATGGGTCGGTTAGCCCCTGCTCGTATATGTTATAACTACGCCGTCTGTGAGCAAAAATTATCTTTCTCCTTTGATGGTCAAAAAACAAAACAAATAAACATTTTACATACTCATTTTAAAATTACATTTTCAAAATAAAAAAAAAAATACATTTAATTTAATTTAGTTTAAATAATGTCAATGGATGAAATAAGTTTTAAAGGGGTCCTATTATGCTTTTTCACTTTTTGAATTTTAGTCCGTGTGTAGTGTGTATGTTTGGGCATAAAAAAGATCTACAAAGTTACAAATCTCAAAGTCCACTCCAAAGGGAGATATTTCGTTTTTTAAAAAATCTCTTTTCAAGAACTACAACGAACAGCTCGTTTGGTCTACAGCGTTGTTTTCCAGGTTTTGTGATGTCACAAAGCGGCTCATTAGAATATCATTAAAATAATTCCCGCCTATGGAAATTCGAATGGTTGGGGGTGGGGAGGGGTGAGGTCGTGCTTGGCTGAGTGCATCAGACAAGACGACGAAGAAGAAGTGCTGCTGTAGCCTCAAGTTTTCTCAAGTTATTACACCATGCCCTGAATAATTAGTATGTAAATATGTATGTAACAAATTATGAAAAGCTTCTTGTATAATAAAATTGCTGACAGTACAATCCTGTAAATTGATGTAACGCAGAATTTAACTTCAATTATGAGGCTTACAGTGTTTCCCCTACATTGCGTGTGGGTGTTTGTATATCACTGTATTTTCTGAAGGAAACCGACTGTCTTCAAAAAATTATGGATGTCTTTCTCATTTCATGTTGCATGTAATGCCTGAGCACATTGAGCAGCGTTTGTGAGCGCAGCGCTGCTTTGTGTACAGCCGTTACCAGGGAAAACTTGATCTCTACCACTCCAACAGAGAATGAATTTGCATATATATGCCGCCACAAATAGAGTGCAAGTCTGTGGGAAACACTGGACTATGGTATAAATAAATTCAACTGTATAACAGTTTCACTGCAATTCATGTTATAATGTTAGAATTAAAGAACAATAAACATAATACATATTACCGTTGCACTTATCTGTATATAGTAAATGCAGTTATTTTTAAGCGTTTTTTTTACATCCTATCTAAAACGTGATTTAGCAAAAAAAAAACAACAACAATAACGTTACATCTCTAATGTGTCATGCAATATCCATGCATGCAAAGGTTCTCCGCGATGCTCTTGTTCAATATTCTCTGGGTCTGAAACCTGCTCAAATTGATATGGTAATATTGACACCATCCTTAACTAAACCGGAGCAGACAGAACTTGCTGCTTTGGCAAGGGCCGTGGCAGTACTGAAACACCGTCTAAGCTGTTCGCCAATCACAACGCACTGGGACAGCTAACCAATCACAAAACATTTCGTTTTTCGGAAGGCGGGCCTTCATCAAACCCAGAACAAATCGAGCCGTTTGTGCCAGGATGGGAAGAAAGGTATTTTAATAATGTAAATTAAGTGAAAAAATGCGTTTTTTGAACCTCCAAGCATGAGAGCATGTTCTAGTACACCCCCAAAACAAAATCAAGACTTTGTAAAAGAGCATAATAGGACCCCTTTCTTGGGGTGGTGCATGTGTCAGTATTAATATGAATGTTTCACATTGAAAACACTGTTAAAGTTTTCCAGTGGGTTTCAGACACACTTTCATTTGTCTTATAATACATTTTTGACAGAGCACAAGAACAAGAGAGGAAAATTCACACAAAGTCCCTTTCATTGTATGATGCTCTGGGCCACCATATAAAATTAAGTCATGCTGTGAGTCAAAGATGCTCCTTGGCAGCCAGTTCAGGAGACACAAGGATGAGAGAGAGATCAGTCTGATAATATTTCTTTCTCTGCTCTCACTGACCTAATTGGAGCCAAATGGTCTCTTTGGCTATAATGCAAAGATCATTAACCGTCTTTCTTGGCCAGTTCTATTTACTTAGAAGGCAATTTAAACGTTCTAATTAATCAACACCAACCGTATGATGTCACTTGAGATGCATTTTGTTCTTACCATATCAGAGCAGAGAACAGCTGCTTTAAATAGACACATTTAGGGACGGATCTCGCTGCCATACAGATCACAATGCTTTCATTAGTTTGTCATTTTGAATTTCCAGCCATGGCCGCCAAGAGGCTATTGCTGACACATTCTTGTAAATTGTAAAAAGATGCATTGGGCTCTTTTACTGGGTTGCCAGGCCTATCTTGGTGAGTCAGGCACGCTTGTAGTGCCAGGAATTAAGTACAACTGCCCCGACAGCTAAGCCTAGACTTAGACTGAGCTAAGGCTATGTTGAAAACAGACAAGAGGTGAAAAGGAGGCAAATGATTTTGGAATATCAGCAATATAATAAAATGCTGATCTGTTTTTCTTAAAAATATAAGAAATGACAATACACTACTTTGAATTTGATCTGAAAGGTGAATGATTGTGTAACAGTGTGCAGAGAGTTTACATAGCAAACTAAGTTTAGAAAATTTGAGGAGAAAAAAAACAGAAATTTGTCTGGTTAGCATGATTAAACATATTCATTTCAGAGAGAGAGAGTGAGGAGAGATGAGAAGTAGAGCGCGATGATTACTAACAGAATAATAATTTTAGACAGATGTGAAATATATTAAATATTTATTATATATATCTTTAAAATATGCCAATATAATAAAATATAATTACACACATTTACAAATAATAATATAAAGAATAAACATTTCAATGATTATATAAATGAATAAGATCGACAGACAGACAGACAGATAGATAGATAGAAAGGAGGATAGATAGATAGATAGATAGATGATAGAGGATAGATGGATAGATAGATATCTTTAATTATAGACCAAGATTTATTTAGAGGATATGGTTCATATCCAGTTTTAGTGGCTTACAGAAATTGAGATGGTCCCACTGTGTTTGTTTGCTGCTGTTTCTAAAGCACTGATTCTGTGGCAAAACCACTTTGTTGCTTTGATTGCAAATGATGTGTTCTAAAGTAAAGTTCGATTTTGGATGCATCTCTAGCTCTGGCACAACAGTATTATCTAGAAGATTGTTATGCAATGCTTTGCAATCATTTTACAACTAAACATGGGCAAACTGATACCATTAATGTTGAGGCGGAGCGGTGATTACGCTCGTGGGGTTTGCAGATCTCTGGGATCGGAAGCCCGCTCTGCGGTTACTTCCCTCCCGGGGAACGGGCTTGACGCTCCGCCTGTCTTCCTCCAAGGAGGTTGATGTGGTGGGCGTCGATGAGGACTCGCCCCCTCAATCGCCGCAGTATGAGGAGCTCTTGGAGGTGGTAACTCGTGCCGTGGCCAAGTTAAATATCGATTGGCCCGCCGAGAAAATGGCTGAGCCGCAGAAGAGTAAACTATATGAACGTTTTCTGCGTGTTAAGCTGCCACCTCCGCACTGGAGCCTGCCTTTTTTCCCCGACCTTCACACCGAGGTGTCGAGGTCGTGGGGAAGACCTTTCTCGGCCCGCCTCTTTATCCCCGCTTCTGATTATTACGGCAATGTGGCGGGGATGAGCGAGCGCGGTTATAAGACGATGCCCCGGGTAGAACAGACGCTCGCGAGCTATCTGTCTCCTGATGTGGCGTCGTCTTTAAAGGCTTCGGCATTGCCCTCCAAGCCGCTGCGCACAACATCAGCGCTGGTGGGCAAGGGTTACTCTGCAGTGGGTAAGGCACACCATGGCGGTGTTACAGGCGTACCAAGCCGACCTGCTCAAAGAGATGGATGAGGGTGAGCAGGTAAAATCCGAGGATATGGAGGACCGAGCTCAGGAGGACCGCTGATTTGTCTCTCCCATTTATGGCTGACCCTATCAGATATGAAGGAGAAAGATAGAGTATGCCTCATGGATGCCCCGCTTGCTCCTTCTGGCCTGTTCGGCGACGCCGTCAATTCCGTTGTCGATAGGTACCAGGAGGCTCGTTAAAAGGCGGCGGCGTTCCAGCGGTTCCTCCCTCGCCGCTCTCTAGCTCTGGGGGCTGCCAGGCAGGACCTCAGTGCCCTCAGGAGATCGGTCTGCTAACCCTGCCGGAGTTACAGGGTGCAGTGGGCTCCTGCGAGCGCCACTCTCAGTCACCGCCCCAGGAACGTAGCTGTGCTCAGAGGCTCTAGAGCAGCTAGTTCGGTCGTCCCCTGCCGGTCCGCCGTTACAGGGCACCGAGCTAGCTGCTCTCATTACACCAGAGGTCAGTCTCGAGAGACTGATTCCCATAGTAGACTATTTGGCAGCGTGAAAACTACTGCCAAATGTGTCTCAGTGGGTCCTGCACACTGTAGAGAGAGGCTTCAGAACCCAGTTTGGTTCTCCTCCGCCTCATTTCAACATAATCGTTTCCACTCTGGTGGGTCCCGAGCAGGCTCTAGTCATGGAACAGGAAGTAGACACTCTCTTGAGGAAGGAGGCCATCGAGGTGGTCCCTCCTCACAAAAGAGAGTCCAGGTTCTACAGCCGGTACTTTATAGTTCCAAAGAAGGATGGAGGGTTGCGTCCCATTTTAGATCTGCGTCAGTTGAACTCATGCGACTGAAGTTCAAGATGCTCACTCTCAAACAGGTCGTGTCTCAGATCAGGTTCCGGGGAGGACTGGTTGTCACGAGCGATCTAAAATACACCATACTTCATGTATCCATCTTCCCACTACAGGAAATTTGCTTTCAGGGGTGAAGCATACCAATATCGGGTTTTTCCCTTCGGCCTTGCACTCTCACCCCGCACTTTCACGTGTGTGGATGCAGCTCTGGCTCCTTTGTGACTCCAGGGCATCTGCATACTGAACTATATCGACGATTGGTTGACTTTAGCTCGATCAGAGCAGACGGTGGTTCGACATCGAGATGTCGTTCTCGCAAACATAGATGAGTCTTGCCTGCATGTACATGAGGACCCCTCGTGGGGGCATCAAGGACCAGGGTCTCAAGAGGGGAAACCCGCTTCGCTTGGCATGATCAAGGTCACGCGGCGATGCCTACGTGCCTTTGACATGTGGAGTAAACTTTGGTTCTTGTCTCAGGGCCCGGTGCTGGGAGCTCCTTGTCGCCGCGTAGCGCTAGCGACGGACGCATCCCTCACAAGTTGGGGTGCGGTCATGAGTGGCCACCCTGCCCGAGGTCTGTGGAGTGGTCGCCATCTGACACGGCATTCAATTGTCGGGAGATGCTGGCCGGCTTGTGCACTAAGACACTTCTCCCAGACTAAGAGGCACCATGTGTTGGTGCGCACGACAAACAGCGGTGGTCTCTTAATCAACCACCAGGGGGGTCTCGATCATGGTTTGTACAAAAATAGGTACCAATCCTTGTGTGGTCCAGGGCAACTTCTCCGCTGAGAGAAGTTTACATTCATGGGCATATCAATTGGGAGGCCGTTACTTCCGGCCTTCAGTCCTCCTCCCTTCAGGGAGGTCAGCCAGCAGAGGAAGAGGATTAAAATGTATGGTCCAGTGCGAGCAATCTATCTATTCCTGGCTCTTCTGTTCTCTCGCCCTAGCTGTGCAGGCTTCCACACTATGCGAAGATTTGAAAGTCTGGCGTGGGCATACTCATTGCCAAAGCGTCCTCCGACGCAGCTCGAGTTCCTGAAGAGGAACGTCTCAGGTTATGCATGTAACCATGATTCCTCGAGGGAATGAGATGCTGCGTCTCGGGGCCATACTTTCGGCATCTCTGCCAGCGCTAGCTTCACTCCTAGAAGCTGGAAGCTGGTCTCACCGCACGTGCTTTTAAGCTTCCTGGTTGCTACGTCACCCCGCCCGTGACGTCTCGCCCATCCATTGGACTGATTACACACGTGGTTCAGAGCCAGTCATGCACAAGAGCGTTCCCGAAGCGTCCTCCGATGCAGCGTCTCGTTCCCTCAACGTTTTATTTTCGGAATAAAAACAAACTATCCCTTTAAGAACAGTTGTATGCCACGGTTCTTTGCGAAAGGCCTTTGAATACACAGAGGCTCAGAGCTTCGAGAGCAAATTGCAATAATCCTTCTTTTATCTCGATGAAAGTATTCCTAATTGCTTTTCTCCTTTTGTAAAGGTATATGACTCTCTGCAGCAGTTTGTGAGATATCATTAATGAAGTCAACATTTATAGGCATCGCTTGGAGACTTCCAGACATCCAGCATACGGCTGATTGCTCCTTTACCCCCCTTTCAGTCCTTACGCATTAAGTTCATTCACATACCCTGCCAAACCCTATATGTGCTTCAAAGAGTCAAAGTCTAATTTAGTATCAGCAAATTAAGTGGAATACAATAACTTAATTAACAGCCGGAGAGCATAATCAATTTGGGAACACGCCGCTAACTGGTATTACATAATGGAACGTCTTTATTGCACAGTTCAATTTCAATCCAACCTTACAGTGCACACACACCCCTGGCGGTGCGAGTCCTTGCAGACTTCAAATATATCAGGGGCCGCGGCGGCTGCAGCAAATGCACAGATTGAATTTCTTCTATTCCACTTAAAACAAACTTTGGCTATAAGTATTACAGAGCCAGCCAATCAAAGGCTTGTCGGGGGATTAGTTCCATATATCCATTATAAAAATGTGTTAAATATTGAGAAAAAGAGCAGCTGCTGCTTGGCCAACAAAGTTTTTGAGTGCCGTGTGAGAAAAAAGGAGTCCATGGAATGAGATCGACAGGGGCGTAATGGCAGCTATTATCTGTGTCTGATTAAAAGCACAACTCCCTCTTCAAGCCGGGACACAAATTCTACTATCCACACACCACACACACACTCCATCTCTAACCTCACACACCTCCTCCAAGCCACAAACCACAGACATTTCTCAAGTCTCTGTGTCCTATTTAGTCATATACTAGCTCATAACTTTTGTGGTCATAGCAGTTTGCATATGAAGGGAAAATAAAGTAAGGAACAAACGACAGAAGAGGAGAGGAACGCGGATTGCTGCAGATCCCAAAAAGAAAAGTGATTGCGATGGAGTGTTACAATACTTCCATAACTGCTGTTGGAAGCTTGATTAAAAATAGTGTGAGCAGAAGGTTGTGGGTGTTCCGTGTGCCTCTGTGAAAATGTGGTAAAATCGGTCTCTCTCTCTCTAACTGTTTCTTTCCCTGCCTGTCTGAGTCTTTTTTTCGTTCATTTGAATTCTGGTTAACGTTCTGTGCCTGAGATGTGCATGGTGCTAATTCAGCAGTGTTGCAATCTTTGTTCTATGACAATGAATCTAGGGTGTTGATTCTTGACAGCTGTCACCCAGATGCCAAAAGAACAGTTGCACAAGATGTATTTTTGTTTTTATTTTCCTTCCCTTGGTTTTCCCTTTCACACCTAACTTAATGGATTTAGCCATAATCACAAAACTACCAAGGTCAATAATATCTGGAGAAAGCGATCTCATTGGGAGTGGATGGCTGGTGCATGACTCAATGAAAATTGGAACCATAGAACTTTTTGAGTCAATCACAGGAGCTGTACATGCCATGTGACATCATCCTGGAACTGATGTTATGATAACCATAGATATATAGGTAGACGCCACATTCAACCGCTCCAGACACTTTGATGTGTCCACCATCTTGGAACTGTCAATAATCACTAAAAATCAATGAGTTTTCCAAGATGCCACAACATTGCAGTCTCGGTTATAAAAAAATTCCTAGATTTAAATTCCCAAAGAATTTGGACAATCTTTTACAGGAGGTAATGTGTTGGTTTGTGATTTTATATGTATTAACTCAATATTACAGGTAAACTATGGTAACGTTTTGATGTTGTGTTAGCTAACACCTTCATCTTCAAATCAAATCAGGATGCAAAACTAATTTTAAGTAAACTGTGGAAAAATGTTTTTTGAGTTCAGACTGTGTAGTTACAGCAACTACCAGAAGCGACTAATGGAGAAATACTGGTTGGCTGGTTTGTTTTGGTTTGTTTGGCATTTAGTCCCTGCTGGTAGATGGTGTAACTACACAATCTGAACCCAAAAAACTTTTTCCCTCCATTTTTCTCCGTAGTTTCTCTGTTGACGACTCATCCAGCATGGGCTACTCATTCACTTTTGGGAAGTGATTTTGAATAGCCATATCTTGCAAATCTAGGCCATCTATACTAGCACATATTTAGACAACAACCTACCTATGTCTAATCTTGACAACTCTGCAACTGGCTCTGTGACTCATGAAATCCCACAGTGTTCTGAACATCTACAACACAAACTGTGAAAAACAAGTATTCGTAACCGCTTCAAAAGGCGGTTTTGACGTCATCAGACAGCCCAAAAACCAATGTAGTAACGCCACCCACAGTGTTTCATTTCAGACTTTTTTTTTTTTTTTGGTAAAATTTGTGCTATTTTGTCACAACATTCTAGCCACTTCCTGTGAGCAAGTATTAACAGGAAGAGTTTTCAGAAGCTTTTTACATTACATCAAATTTTCCGCTGCAGATCAAATGCTCCATGAAGTCCATGGGTGTTTGTGACAAGAGGGCAACCTCACCTTCAGTGGGCCAAGATTCTCTTAAAAATCTCTAATTGCAAGATGTAGCTGGAGAGGTGGTCACTCATTTTGCTTCAAAGTCTGCTTTACCTAAATGACACAGAACATAAAATGGTCACGTTACAGGTATTAAACATTCTGTATATTAGTAATGTGTATAAAAGTTGGTAAAATCCTCAATATAACCTATAGTTATATTGAGAAGAGCTACCAGAAATAAGCAAAATGTCCATATTAGCTAAATATAGATTTGATATGAGTTGAACATAAGTATTTTAACATTTTATCTTTTCAACTGTCATCACTCGAGATGACCGGCACCTTTCTAAAGCGTCAACCTCAGTGATTTTTATATAAATCTAGCCTTCCTGGTGTCTAAATGGCTTTGAAAAAAAAAATTAAAAAAACAAAGTTGCATGTAAAACAACAGGAGGAAAATGAAATAAATAAAAACAGGGAATAGCCACTTTTACATGAAATAGTACTCTCAGATTTGGACTGCCTCAGGGTTCACCATTCAAGCAAACACAGAGATTGCATTCTTACACACCGTATGTGAAAAGGAAACAAGCGCTGGAAGAAGACATTGGTATTTTGAAGAGAGCAAAACAGGAAGTCAAATATTGCTGAATGGTAAAATGATAATGACTTTAGATATCACTGCAAAATAAAACCAAATGACTGAGCAGAGATACAGAATTCCATATTAATTTCAACCATACTGACTCATTTTAACCAGTTGAGTGAACTGCTGATTTTGTATTATGGACAAGAGTTGGAGCTAAGAATGCCGTAATTCAGAGCCACAGGTCAAATTTCTCTTGGAGCCAGAGAAGCCCATGCCCGCTGGGATGGTACTTAGCTGTTTGACTGAAGTGCTGAAGTCAAGCTGGAATATTAGAATAACAAAGGCTGAGATGTCTGATTTGAGAGGGACGAGGCTTGCCGGTTCATATGAGTGAAATCCAGCGATACAGGCTGGAGATTAGAGAAGTCAAAAGTGATCATGTGTAATTGGTTATCTCACCTCTAGCACCTCGGAAAGAATTATCCCCTGTAAGCCTCCTTAGACTCTTTAGTGGACTTCCACTGGAGAGGAGGAAAGTTTGCAGGCTTTGAAAAGTCAATCTTAAAAATCTTAGCGTTACCTGCTCCCAGCATGATGAAAGGTGAGATACCCTGACAGCAGCCACAACTCAGGTGCACACATTTTAATATTAACCCGCTCTTCCAGCGCAAAGCTGACACACCCAAAGAAAGAAACGCGGACTGTACTGTGGGAAACTTGCGGTGTGCAATTATTTCCAACTTTTCGTGAACTCGCCGTGTAGGAAAACAGCAAGCGGGAAGGGTCCTTTTGAAGTGATCATCAGAGCTTAATTTGGATGTTTATTTTGGCCATTAGTTTCCATTCTTGGGTCTTATTGAATTGTTAATCCTGAGGCGATGAGATACACAAAGAGAGTGATCTGAATTATGGTATCAGAACGAGTTAATGAAATGAGTGTTGTGTGCCTCATTTAATCAATATTGGAGTATCTGCCAATTAGCACTATTATTTCACAGGCAAGCGAAAATCAGGACCCTGCTAATTTATCAACGACTCCATCTTTCTTACTGGTAGCATTACATATGTGATAACAATGGTTAATTTTTGATTTCCCTGCTTTAAATTATAAGAGGGAGGCTAGATTCTAATTAAGCTCCATTGGAAGTGTTGATGAGGTTTAACTAGCAAAATTAATTAAAAGTTTTGTAAAGATCAGAATCATGACGTTTTGAGTATTTAATCAAAATGCATTTTGCAATTAATTAAATCCTCATTTGCTTGTTTATGTTAATTTGTGGGAATAATTTGAATCACATCAGCACATTCCATGTCCTATATCATCACGAAAGAGACGCACATACAAACACAGCACTCCAGGTATGTGATATCTACGATATGTGCTCTCATAATCTGTTTCATAGTCCTCAACCTGCTCGCAAACTGCAGATTAGCCCCAAAACATCCAATTTCCAGTCAATTCCCATTCCCACACTTATCTTTCCATCCTCTTAATTGAAGATATAGAGTGTTCGTATATTTCATGAATTAGAGAAAGAATACTCTTAACGTAAGTCGGATTATGATTTCTGAAATCCCCTTTACTAAGATCCGTTTCTGGAAAAAAAAGATAAATAACTCAGCCACAGAAAATGGAGCAAAAATCATTTGGGCTTTGCATCAACACAAAATTCACATTCTCTCTTTTGGGCCTCAGAAAAGCGGAACTACAGAATTCAATTAAGCTGATTCACTTTACGAAGCTTTTTAGGGTCGGGATGAAAGTGAGTCCCTGTTCATGGACAACGAACATTGGTTAATTTGGCCCTCGCCCACTGGTTGATGGCTACTTTAAGAGCAATGTGATGTATTACCTCAGGCCTCCTCCCAGGTCCCGCTGAACGTTTGCACTAAAAACCCTTTCAGACTAAAGAGATATGGTGAAATTCATATTGCATAAATGTACTGTAAGTGAAATTCATATCTATTTTACATCCTCTCTTGTGTGTGATGATAATCAACATCAAAAAGCCAATTCAACATTCAGTTGTCATGAATAGGTAATAATGTGAAATCTAAATAATTAACAAACATAACTAACAGATAAATGGTTCATGTACAAGTATGTCCATGATAAAGTATTATTTGAATGTAGGAAATTATTAAAATGTAGGAAAAGTCTAGCTGAGACAATTTTCAGAAATCTGCTCTTTGTATTCATCTTAGTTACTAATGATTTCAAAACACTTTTATGCCATTTTCATGAATGGTTTCACTTCACTGACTCTATAGAGTCATTAAGTGGAAACTTTTCTTGAAAATGGTATACAATTTTCCTCACACCTTGAATACATGTAAGAGTACCATCATTATTTCCCTAAAAGTTTTTAAATATATTTTCAAGGTAAAAGTATTTTTTTTTACAAACATCATGAATGAATAATTCATAAAAGCTCATGAAAATACCTTTACATATCCCCCCAAAAATGTAAAAATTCATTTAAATTCAAAAATGAACATTTTAATCATACAATTTTATTTTTTTTTAATAAACAGATGAGCAACATGTCATTGACTCGAATGCACAAAATGTCATGGTCCTTGCAGTCGTTCAGTTTTGCAAACTCTTCTTCTCATTGCAAAACCAAGTATCTGCAAGCAATTTCCATGAACCCTGAAGCATCAGCAGGAAATAAACTGAGTACATTTATTTATTATATTATTCGCACCAGACATAACTTAACAGAGGAGTGGAATGTGTGTGTGTATGTCAGATGTCAGACAGTCTTTCATACGTCTTTCTGCCAGGTCAAAGTGTCAGCACTCGCTGGTACAGAAAGAGAATGACTGAGCAAAAGAGAAATCTATAGGTGTGTGTGATGCATCCAGGACAAGGAGAACCCCCTGATGGCCTGAACATATTTTATTTTGATTGGAAAATGCTGCATCATTGAGATTTGGCATTCGATCGTGTGGATTCCTGATGGATCATAACATAATCAGAGCAGAAATCACATCCTACGTGACATAATACGCCATTTGCGAATGCGCTTTCACCTAATGAAATCTGAAGAATGTTTGGCACCATGAGAGAGAGCTGGCGTTAAGCTCTGGCAACAACCTCCAATCACAATATCGTTGCCATATAACACCAGTTACTTACTCGTAGAGAGAAACAGCGAGAGAGCAGGGAGAATATTCCTGAACATATCATATAAGCTGTTCCAAACCATGTACAGATATCACAGAGGGAAGTTGCCACAAGGACTCAATAACTTGACAAATTCAGAAGTCAACAGCTTAATTACACTCATGCTTGTTTTCTCTAGCAGTGGTTAAACATCTAGTTTAAAATGGTTGCAAAACCATTTTTTGCAGTCTTTTTTGCAGTTCGGTAAACAAATTAACACTAATGATCAAGAACATTTCCATAAATCTCTGGTTGGGCCAGAGATTTTAATGGGGCAAGTTGTCACAAGTGTGCATTATGCTTAAATGCTTGAAATTTGTTTTGTAGACAAATATAAATTGTCTCTACATATAAACGTCTTTACAAAACAACAATATATACAGTACTGTTCAAAAGCTCAGTATAATTATTTTTTTATAAATTATTAATTGTATTCATGAAAGTTGCATTAAAGGGACAGCGAAGACAAATCCTGGAATTCTGGGGGGGGGAAAAAAGTATCACATGTTCACAAAAAATATCATGTTTCAAAACCGATAAATAGAAATGTTTCTTGAGCAGCAAATCAGAATAGTAGAATGTTTCTGAAGGCTCATGTGGACCCTGAAGAATGGAGAGTAGTAATGACTACTGAAATTCAGCTTTGCCCCATCACATGAATAAATTATATTTTAAAATATATTATGATAGAAAACATTTTAAACTGTAATAAAATTTCATTAAAAACACTCGACTTAAAAAAATAAAAATAAAATCTTACCAAACTTCTGAATGGTGTGCATGTATCACTTCATAATTCCGTTAAATGAAAAAAAAAAAAACTTTTCACTCTTAGGTTTGATTCACTGCACATCATTTCAATTCATGAAGGCAATCTGTTTACCTACAGGTGTTATATTTTGATTTTAATTTTGACGTTTCACATTTGTGTGTAAAACACACAAAATGTAGGTGATGCTGACAGCAGCTAAATTTGGAAGGTGTGCTGTTATCTCCGTGTTCAGTAAACATTTGATCTTGGCTATACACTATGAATAACAACATAAAGTAAGTCCTTGATTTTGACGCTCATCTTTCGAAGTGTCCACTTTTCATTTCAGTTCTTTTCATCGACATTCAATGATTAAACAAAACACCCTGCTTATACAGACACACACATACACATTCACAAACACAAACAGAGAGAGCAACTCCAGCGACTGGCGAGGAATCAAAGAATACAATTTTGTCCACTTTGTCAATGTCATCATACTGCCCTCTTTTGTCAGTTTGCGTCTTGAAGAGCATGCAGAGAGGGCCGTATTCTCTTCTGCCTGCTTTCTTCGCACCAGCATTTAATGCTTGAATGGATGAATTCTCATGTTTAGACCAACATTAGATTGTTTCGGCTTACACTATACATTTATATATTTATTTAAGTGTGTAAACATGCATGCTGGGTAAATTCTTGAGTAAGCAGGAGAGAGAAGGGGTGGAGAACAGAAGAGAAGAGAAGAGGAGTGATGAAAGACAGAATCACACAGCAGGACTTAAAAAGCCGTTTTAAAACATTCTTGTTGCATGTATGATTATCTGATTATTTTAATTAATTATTTAATTATAGACTACAAATTATTGTTTTTTTCCCCTTACACTAGAAGATTGAGGAAATTTTCTTAAAAATACATTTAAAGTAAATTAAAAATGCATTAACAAAATAACTATTATCATTTTACTTTTGTTAGAACTGAAAAAAAGAAAGAAAAATTAAGCTTTGCTTGAACTGTGCTGTTATGACAAAAGGACTGACAGCATATATGATTCATTTGAATATGAATTTTGAGCACTACAGATTGTGAACTGAAACTGACTTGTGAACTGTTGTCCTCTGATTAGTACTGAATTATGATTTTAACATGAATGCCCTGTGAAGGGGTTTGTACAGTAAAGATCTCAAATGAGGAGTATGGCTCCCCTAGTGGATAGGCCAGTAACAGGATAAAATACAGTTGCTGAAATATGATTATGACTATGTTATCCAGTCTAAACATAAATAATTAAAAAATGAAAACATTAAATGATGCACCTAAATAAAAGATAATGTAAGATAATGTAAAACTTTGCCTTATACTACATTTTAGAGGCCATGGACATGTTATGTGTCAACTATCCATGTGTTATGACATACAGCAATCACCCTGTCTATATTAATCTCTAGAGATGGTCACAGGTTCATGCAATGTCAAAATCCTCTTACTGGTCATTGGCGCCTGGTAATGTCCAATACAATCATAATTCTATCAAATCACTTGTCTTATCCATTTATAAAAGCAATAGCTCTTGTGGCCACTGGATTTAAAATGTTAGCAATTTCAATCATATTTTGACCTCTTGGTTTGGCCTGAAATCACTTTATCACCTGTTTATATTGGGACAAGTTAACCAGGATCACAATCTGTGCGAATATGACCATCATCACAAAAAGTGTGAGAAAAAAATAAAAATAAAATAGGACATATCTGCTCTAATAGCAATAGCATGTCTCGTGGTCGTGGAATTCAGCCAAAGATACACCACAGTCTCATGTCATACAGAGTGTACAATATTAGCGAGAGATTGTTTCTAAAGGTATGGGGCAAATCATACTAAAGGACTCAGGTAGAGATGGCTATTTCACCTGATCTACGTGTCCCGCGCATGGCAGCAGGCATGTAATACAGCAGAGGAAGAAGCAGCTTTCCCGCAGAGCGGAGCGGTTACTTTGAGCCAGTGTGTGCTTGACAACAGTACACTACTCAGACAAAAAGATTCTCCCTCCGCTGTCAAGATAACGTATTGGGCCCTTTGTAACACTGTGGGCTATTATGCAAGTGATGTGGACTCCCCTTTGTTTATAGCACTTCAAACACACAAAGAAAAAGGAGGGAGACATGGCAGAACTGGATGCCACAGTTGTTTTAACATTACCAACATTGACAGACAGAGACTGAGGAGTCTAACGACGGTCATTCAGGGCTATTCCACTGGCCTCAATCAAGATCCTCAGCATCAAAGTATAAAACAATATATTTTCAAGTAATGCATCAATCAAAACAGAAGAGACATTTAAAAGCAAGCACGTGTTTGTCCTGTATGAGATTTACCATCACCATATATATTCAAAAGTTTGGGGTGTAAAAAAAGTTATGAATTGTAGATACAATAAAAACAGTAATATTGTGAAATATTAATACAATTTAAAATGTTTTCTATTTGAATATAATTTCAAATGTAATTTATTACTGTATTGGCAAAAGCAAATGCGCAGACATTATGCCAGTCTTCAGTGTCACATGTTCCTTCAGAAATCATTCTATTATGCTGATTTGCTGCTCAAGAAACATTGTGTATTATCATTATCAATGTTGAAAAGTTTTCTGGAAACCGTGATAGATTTTTTTTGTTTTTGTTTTTTTCGGGATTCTTTTACGAATTGAAATTCACGGACAGAACTATTGAAATAGAAATTAATCTTTGTAGTTATTGTATAATATACAGTATATTATATCATTATAAATATCTTTAGTGTCACATTTGATCAATATATCATGAAAGCCCATTTCCACAACAGGATAAACAAATAAAAAAGGTAATTGCGACTGGTTCTCGCAATTCTTAGTTAGTTTATATATCACAATTCAGACTTTTTGTTTTCTGAATTCAGAATTGAGAGGGGAAAAAAAATCTTAATTTGTGATATTTAAACTCAGAATTGCAAGAAAAAAAAAATTCCAAATTGTGAGATAAAAAGTCACAATTATCTTTTTAATTTTTTTATCACTTGGCAGAAACAAGCTTCCATTATATAATGTCTTTGCTAATTAAAAAGTAGTCATATCTTTAAAAAAAAAATGTATTGACATATTGTGCACCAGCACAGATAGTGAATAAGATGTTAAAATATCACACACAAAAGTCTCAATGGTTCTATGTGAGCTTTCTGTTAAAAAGAGTCCCCATGAGCACACATTTGTATATTTGAGGGCAAACTCAAATGTACGAGAGATCAGAGAGATGACATTTGTGGTTGGAATAAATAGTGCTCATTCTTTCCTCATACTGTTTGCACGTGATATCAGTGACACTGGTCTTTAACACACTGTTATATGTGTTTTTCATATGGCCTGGGTGTCATTTACATGATTAGAGACTATTTCACTGGTGCATTGTTTCAGCTTTGAATTCTTTCAGCTTTGTATTACTCTACATTTCATTGCTTCATATCTAATACCATACATTTTCCAGAGAGAGATTTTTATCCAAGGCCAGCACAAAATTGGCCTAGTTGCCCCCAAAAAAACAAAAACTTTTTGTACAAGCATATACATTGTTTACAACGACTGTACGATGTTACATATATTTGGTACTCTTAAGATTTTAAATTCCAAATGACATTTCATGGCTTTAAAAGCATGCTCTTTATGTTGCAATGTAGGCATGCTTTCTCTTTTATTTCAGTGGGAATTTCAGTTATTTCAGATTCATCTGAATGAAGACAAATAAATATTCTACCTTTCTTTTCCATGTAAAAACAAGTTATGATCAGATAAAGGTCTGACAGATTCTGATCAACTCTCAACCTGCATAGTAATCCAAAACATGGTTATACACGATTGTCAGGAATGGGTTTTTAAATCATGGACTATTTCCAGCGTTGTTACATTATATGACTATTAGCCTACTGATTGCTACATTGATAAAATGGCAGCGTATAACATGGATAAAATCTTCCCCGCTGTGATTCATCAAGCATGCACAGCTCGTATACTTTCTTATAGTCTCTCTCTCTCTCTTACTCTCGTTTTCACTCGCTCCCCTCCCCTGTGTCTTTTTCATGTTTAACTATCCATTAGGTCAAGACGTGTTCCTTGACAACAGTAAATTAATTATGTAGAAATTGATTTACAATTTACAATATACCTTGCAAAATTTGTGAACACCATATACAAATCATCAAGGAGATATTTCAGACCATTTTTCAAGTATATATCAGGATGTATGATATAAATACTTTTTTTATGAATTACAGTGCTGGTGAATGTCCCAATGTGTTAATTGTATGTATTATAGTATTATATTAATAATATATATATATATATATATATCACACACACAAACACACACCACACACACCACTTTATACAATTTGACTTACAAAATTATGAAGTTGAAAAGTTAATCTTGGTAAATGAATATCTTATTCTCTTTGCTTAATGACGCAGAATATTCTTTTGTTCATAATATCCTAAAACTTCCAGGTTACATGAAAAAAAAATATCACAGATTCCCAGTGTGGACTTTTGAACCCCACTATATATACAAACATACCAGCTTTCCGAATGAAAATCGCTGGCTAATTACTTTCCAAAAGTTCTCTTCTCTATTCAGAAAGTAAAATGAAAGTACAATTTCCATTCAAGCAGCTCTCATTCATTTCGATTTGTTCCTGAAAGCTTGGAATCAGTCAGAACACAGTATCCCTTTTGTAGTGAAAGAACTACATTGATCATACATTGTCATAAAATCATTTACTTGTCAAGGTAATTGCCTCAAAAGTTTCACTTACACTGCTGATCTTTTTCTCGACACACTGTAAAAAAAAAAAATGTTGTACAATATAAAATAATAAATTTGTTCCCCCATTTTTCTTATTTTTTTGGGCCTTTTGCAACACTTGTTGAAATTGTAACCATTAAAATTACAACAAAAGGATTTAAATGCAGTATTACAACTACTGTATTACAGTGTTACAAAAAAATTTACTGCCAAAGCGAATGATAAGAGTTATACACACAACCTGAAACCCATTTAGATGAAGAATAGTATTGAGAAAAAAAGCTAACGACAGTAAGTGTGGATCTGTCCAAGTGACCGTTCAAAAGCATCTATTCTGTAATGGAACAGTTTATGCCAAAATGAAAATATGCTGAAAATGTAATCATCCTCAGGCCGTCCAACATGTAAATGAGTTTGTTTCTTCATCAAAACAGATTTGAAGAAATTCAGCATTACATCACTTACTCACCAATGGTTCCTCTGCAGTGAATGGGTGCCGTCAGAATGAGAGTCCAAACAGCTCATAAAAAGATCACCATAATCCACAAGTACTGCAAGTAATCCACAAGTTTAACTTCAAACGGTCGCTTCTAGTCAAAATACCAGTCCATAATCCAAATAATGCTTCCTCCAAAAAAAAAAAGAAAAAAAAAGGTCCTTCCCCTGTTGTCCTCTCACATCAAGATCCATCAACATATTTGTTTAAAACCGTTTTGGATCCTTTTCACTTGTAAACAGTGCTTGATCGTCAGTTTCTTCCTGGATTGAGCAGCTTTTCACTGAAGAAAGCAATATTATGGATAGATGACTCGTTTGAAGTTAAAAAAAGTTCATGGGGAAGACTGCTGATCTGACAGTTGTCCAGAAGACAATCATTGACACCCTTCGCAAGGAGGGTAAGCCACAAACATTCATTGCCAAAGAAGCTGGCTGTTCACAGAGTGCGTATCCAAGATGTTAAAGGGGTCATATGAGGCGATTTAAATTTTTCCTTCTCTTGGGAGTGTTACAAGCTCTTGGTGCATAAAGAAGAGCTGTAAAAGTTGCAAAGACTAAAGTCTCAAAACACAGAGATATTCTTTATAAAATGTTAAGAGTCAGCCACACCTACCTAAACCGGCTCGTTCGAACACGCCCCCACATAACTACCTCACTATGTGGAAGATTTACATAACGCCTCCCAAATGTTCACGCAAAAAAGAAGGCGTAACTTTTATTCTCGCTGTAGTTGTTGCCGCTGCCGCCATGTCGTGAAAACGCTGTGTGTTTTGTTGTGAAAGCGAAACTACTTTTTTTTGGTCTTCCAAAAGAGGACGATATTTGTTTCGTCATGCCTGGAGCTGATCTGTGCCGGTCGCTGAGGAAATACATCAACTTCGTGTTGTGGATCGTCGGATCGGCTTTCACCATTTTCATCGCTCCTTCGCCGGGACTGCCGTTCTTGACCACACCGCCTCAGCTCACTCTTGCCCGGGCTCAGCTCACGCTATAGGCCGCTGTGTTTTTCGTTGTGAAAGTGAAACTACTTTGTTTGGTCTTCCAAAAGAGGACGATATCCGCTTTGTCATGCCTAGAGCTGATCTGCTGGTCGCTGAGGGAATACATCAAACTTAGTGCTGTGGATCGCCGGCACAATTTATGGAGGACTGTTTACTGATCCTGGAGAGTAACGTTAGACTAAAATGCTGGCTGTTCTGACTCACGTAAGTACGTTTTTTATATTTAAAGGATTGCCACTGATGATTCAAACTGCGAGTTTTGGGCAGTGTAAAATAGCACTTGTTGTTTGTCATTTCTCAAATGCAAACATGGTTTTATGTTTAAGCGGCGCAATGCAACGCAACGCGTAAAAATGACAGTATAAGTCATTATAATCAGTAATTATGTACCACGGGCTGCAACAACGTGATCATTTGTAAGGGGTTTTTTTTTTTTCACCGTTTTTGTGTGGTTGCTCCGGCCGGACACGGCATCACAATATGACAAGGGGCGTAACATTTCCATCACACAATTGAGGTATTCGGCCAATCACAACACAATAGATAGCTGGCCAATCAGAGCACACAACGCTTTTCAGAACGATGAGCTTTGTAAAAAAAAACCGACGGCGTCCTTTCAGGAAGGCGGGGCATAGAGGAAAAATAATGTACAGTATGTGGAAAAATAAAGTGTTTTTTAACTTTAAATCGCATAAACACATTTCATTACACAAAATCACAAAATAATGTTATGTTTTAGCAACATCATATGACCCCTTTAACAGAAAGTTGAGTGGAAGGAAAAGTGTGGAAGAAAAAAAAATGCAGAAACCAACCGAGAGAACCGCAGCTTATGAGGATTGTCAAGCAAAATCGATTCAAGAATTTCAGTGAACTTCACAAGGAATGAACTGAGGCTGGGGTCAAGGCATCAAGAGCCACCACACACAGACGTGTCAAGGAATTTGGCTACAGTTGTCGTATTCCTCTTGTTAAGCCACTCCTGAACCACAGACAACGTCAGAGGCAGCTTACCTGGGCTAAGGAGAAGAAGAAAAGAAGAGAAGGAGAAGAAGAAGTGGACTGTTGCCCAGTGGTCCAAAGTCCTCCTTTTCAGATGAGAGCAAGTTTTGTATTCATTTGGAAACCAACCCCCCCCCCCGGTCCTAGGAGACGTCTGGAGGGGGGGGGATAGGGGGCTTTGGAGAAGCTCATAGCTCAAGATGCTTGAAGTCCAGTGTTAAGTTTCCAAACGTCTGTGATGGTTTGGGGTGCAATGTCATCTGCTGGTATTGGTCCACTGTGTTTTCTGCCAAACCAACTCACGCGGCACCCGTTTTACCAAGAAATTTGGAGCACGCATGCTTCATTTGCTGACCAGCTTTTTGAAGATGCTGATTTCATTTCCAGAGATTTGGCCTATGCCACACTGCCAAAGCACCAAAAAGTTTGGTTAAATGACCATGGTGCAGGTGTGCCTGACTGGGCCTGCAAACTCGCCTGACCTTAACCCCATAGAGAATCTATGGGGTATTGTCAAGAGGAAAATGAGAAACAAGAGACCAAAAAATGCAGATGAGCTGAAGGCCACTGTCAAAGAAACCTGGGCTTCCATACCACCTCAGCAGTGCCCACAAACTGATCACCTCCATGCCACGCCTAATTGAGGCAGTAATTAAATCAAAAGGAGCCCCTACCAAGTATTGAGTACACGTACAGTAAATGAACATACTTTCCAGAAGGCCAACAATTCACTAAAAATGTTTTTTATTGGTCTTATGAAGTATTCTAATTTGTTGAGATGGTGAATTGGTGGGTTTTTGTTAAATGTGAGCCAAAATCATCACAATTAAAAGAACCAAAGACTTAAACTACTTCAGTCTGTGTGCACTGAATTTATTTAAAACACGAGTTTCACAATTTGAGTTGAATTACTGAAATAAATGAACTTTTCCACGACATTCTAATTTATTGAGATGCACCTGTACTTACATTACTTGTGGATTATTGTGATGTTTTTATCAGCTGTTTGAACTCTAATTCTGATGACACCCATTCACTGAGGATCCATTGGTGAGAAAGCAATAAAATGCTAAATTTCTCCAAATCTGTTCCAATGAAAAAATAAACTCATCTACATTTTGAATAGGCTGAGTGTGAGAGCCGTCGACATGGGCGGACAACCGGAAATGTTGCTACAATATAAAATATGCTGATATGCCTCTTTAAGGTGCAAATGTGCAGCAATGGAACAGTGTGAGAGAAATTAAATCAGACATTTGATAACTATACGGCCATTGTTCCACTTAATGTACAGATCTACTTAAGTGTGTGGCAAGTGAAGCACTGCCGAGAGTCGCTATGCTACGTTACTAAAGGCTATAATTAGCAGTATTCTCACATATCTTGAGAACATGTTAGAGACGAAAAGACCCACTTGAATAGCACTCAAAATTTGTCTCTGTATGAGCAATTTACTAACTCATTTGAAGCTGTTAACCCAGGTTAACATTACATGGGCATTTCATCATGCACTGCATTAAACTGAACTTGTAAGGGCAGGGATTCCTTTCAGGAAAACCTTTGACAAATACAATATAAAGTCTCCGCTAGGTGATATGAGGTAGAGAGGTGGAATATAAACATAAAATCTGTTGTGTCATACTTTTGCATGTTTAGCTTGAAAATGCAGTGAATAGCACCAATAGAACAGCACTGTAAATGTGCACAGCATTGGAAAGCAAAGTGTGTCAGAGGCTAACATTTACAAATCAACTTCTTTCTTGGCACTTAAAGAGTCGCAACATAACTAAGCAAAAAAATGAAATTTTGAATGTTTGAGATAAATCAACAGCAACTTGCTGGCAACAAATTTCATTGCCAAATTAAAAATTCTGTAAAATCACTTAGTATATTTGTATGGTACTTTAATATATAGCAACCAACTTACAGTAATATACAACTTACCATAGTAAGCATAAAAATAATTTGTTACAGGTTTAAACAAGACTGAAATATTGAGTTCTTGCCTGTTTAAAATGTAGCATTGTTAAATATAATGCAGTATTATTTTATTAAATATGCTCTATTCTTTTTCTATTCTATCCGTTTTCTTTTTTTTATTATATTATTTAAAAAACCCTTCCTACGTGTACTGCGTTAAGCTAACTGAGACTTGTTATAGCACTTGTATACCAGGCTCTTTTGTTGATTTTGATTGCTTCCATTGTCCTCATTTGTAAGTCGCTTTGGATAAAAGCATCTGCTAAATGATTAAATATAAATATAATGCAAATTGACAGCAACATACAACATATATTATATTAAATCATTTACAGTGTGATCACAAAACAAAAAGGAGCAGATTTAAAGGTGATTTGTCTTTAGTAAATAAATGCTCAAGGCTGGGTGGTTTTAAGTGTTCATTTACCCTGTGTTAGACTTCCATCTGTCTACCCTTAAAAACACCACCTCCTCTGTTTCTCACGACAGGTGTGTGTGTGTTCCAGCCCGCCACAGCAAGAGTGGCACCTCACAAACCCACGGCGTCCTACTAAACCCCATGAATTATAAGCCCCTATTGTCTCTCCTTCCGCCCCTGTGTTCACCATGCTAGTCAAACACATTTTCATTCTCATTAAAGAGATCACTAGAGACAACCCCACAAGTTCTTGCCTCACGTTTAATATACAGTATATATGAGTTTCTTCAACTACACACACATTATGTCCCAGGGGTTTATTCTTATTATTCTTATTAAAAGTGTTTTAACTTTTTTCTTTTCTTTATGTGTCATATTAAATCATCTTAAACTTTTTTACCATGCCTTCATAGTTATACTACTTTTCAAATGCATTACCCATGAAATTGTAGTTTTACTTTTGTCCCAGACACTGACTTTCAATCTTTAATTATGAAAATACACCACAAAAATATATAAACATTTATTCTAAAAATTCTAACTTCTGTTTCTAAAAATCTAAACAAGAAGGAAATATTATTACCTTTTAATATTTGTATGCAAATTATTTAGTTGAATATTTACAGTATGACAGATGTGCAGAGGCGGACAGTAACTAAGTACATTTACTTGAGTATTGTACTTAAGTACACTTTTTGAATATCTGTACTTTACTTGAGTATTATTATTACTTTACCTGCACTACATTTGAAAGACAAATATTATACTTTTCACTCCACTACATTTCTATCAAGATCCTCGAAGTAGAAAGTCGTTATTATATAGCAGCTTTGAAAGTCAGTGGGTGATTTTTTCAGACAGTTTATCAGTAATCACTCTTGTAGGGCTACATGAAATGATTTCCCAGCATTTTTTGAACACTGACCAGCTGCAAATGTGATATTTATTTACAACAATTCAATAATAAGAAGGTAATATTTTGTCTTATATATTAGACACAATATTTTTTGATTTTGCTAAATTGTGTACATGAAAATATTACCTATAAAGCCACAGAAGAACTGTTGTGCGTCTCCTAATAAAACACAAAAGGTGTTGGACTTGAAGCAGCACTGCACAGACTGTTCTGTGTGTGACATCAAAGTACCGCAAGTGCGATTAGACAGCATTTAAAAAAAATTTGTTTTGATGTCAGATAAGTCTTGCTGTTTTGCTTTTTTGTTAAAGCAGTGTTTCTGTTGTAAAGTTTTTCAGCTACAGTTGTGTTCCTGGGTTTTAAAGCAGGTTTGATTTTGTTTCTTCCTTATCACTCTGTATTTACAGGATTTCACTGTCCACTCTGTTCAAATGTGATTGAAGGGCTACACATAGATGTGTGCACACACTGTCAGAGCTGTGTGAGATCACTACCATCCTGCTTTTGTGGGGGTGGGTAGGGGTGTTAAATATTTATTTATTTATTTTTTAACCCCCATAGGTTTTTAACATTCTAAAAGCTCTTTATTCCAAAGATACTACAAGCTAGTCAGTGTATTCAGCAGGTGTAATGTATTCTAAGTTGCTTCAGAAGTATTGCAAGTATTATGTACGACAATAAAAGGAAATTTACTTTTGATACTTAAGTCCTTTTAAAAGCAAGTACTTATGTACTTTTACTTAAGTAAAAATCTGTCTTTACAACTTTTACTTGTAATGGAGTAATATTTGACCAACACTATCTCTACTTTCACTCAAGTAATGGAGTTGAGTACGTTGTCCGCCTCTGCAGATGTGGCATCACTTCCATTAAACTAGCAATTTTAACTTAAAAAATTTACTTTTTTTTAATAATTGATGTATGAAGAAAATGAAAAGGTACAGTATAGCTTTTGAGCAGTATTTTTCATTCATAATAGTTCAACATTCCAATCAAGCTCTAATTTGATAAAATTATGCAAATTATTAGCAAAACAGTGTATAAAAATATTTAATTGTGTGTATTTAGGATGCATGTTAGCTAACTTAACCCTTTAGCACATCAAAAAAAGTATGCCATTTTCTGCCAAAAAGTTTTTAAACATAATTATAACATAATATTATAATTGTGATAATCAAAAATAATTGAAAAATTTTACAGATAGATACATAGACAAATTAAATAATTAGTGACTTTGTATTTTAAAGACAACACAGGGCCAAAAGTACCCACAGTTAAAGAAACACCCGTGTGTCTTTACAAAACTGTGCAAACTGTAATGATATTGATATCATCTTTCTAAAATCGTATTATACCCACTGTGAATTATTATTACAAAATCAATAGGATTTGCACAACTGGTTTTATTGGAGTATGCATATCTGATATTGTTGTAATTGCTTTTAATCCTACGAATATTGAGCATACAATACTGCTTACTTTTTTTGCACAGCATTGCCCCAACCACACTGCAGCTGCATGCGTGTAGATCACAAGAACAGGTCGAATGTGCATGCAAGCTTCTCACTTGCACCAAAACTAACATTATACCAGGAAAGGCGGTTTATTTTATAAAAGACAAGATAAGCCCCATTCTCTCTCTCTCTCTCTCCCTCCCTCACTCTCTTTCTCTTTTACTCACTGACACAAATCAGCATGGTTAGAATAAACTGCATAAGTTATCAGCTCCTTGGAAAGCAAAAGGGAGCCAAAAAAAGAAAAAGACTTCTATCACTTAATGAAAAATAGCTTCCCTTTTGGACAGAACTTCATAGGCTGCAATCAAGCCATGGCCCCCTCTTCTTGACGTGCAATCGAGGCAAATCAAGTCAGCATCTATTAATAATATTTCCCTGGCTTCTTTCATTCCACTGCATGTCCTACGACTGTCAGGGCGCGTGATGGAGCACTGCCTTTATCTCTGCTCAGGCCTGCTCTGTCACTGTGATAAACAATTCTAACAAGAATCAGAATAAAGATCTTCCCAGTAGACTCCAGGAGATAGAGGCCCTTTTTTCTCATTTTCTAGACGGCAAAATTTAATCTAGTGGCTGGGCCCTTTTTCTCCCCTCCCTCTTTTCTCTGCTTTTTTTTTTTCCAGCGTCACATTCAAAGAGATGCAAATTTATCAGAGCTGGGACCTGATCGACTGGAAGCACTGCGTGAATGTCAAAGCAGAGGGTTTGGAAGAGAAGACACCTCCGTCTTAGCAGGGCTGGCTAATGAGCTGAGGCTGGAGCAGGTTGTGCTGCCCCGTGTATCTGGACGACTGGCCCCTGTCCTCTTCCTGTAAGACAAGAACGTAAAGCCACATTTGATTGACTGTAATGACTGACAGTACTTAGTGTTCCCTATAAACCTGGATGTAAGACCTTGACAAGTTTTTTTTTTTTTTTTTTTTTTTTTTTTTTTTTTTTAACATTATAGGCACTAGCTTTCATAAAACATCAAAGAAATATATTTAAATGTATTAAAAAAACATAAGACAGAATATAAAATATCAAGCTGGGTGTGTGTGTGTGGGTATAATTTATTAGGATTAAAATAAAATAATGAAAGCTATTAATTATGTGCTGCCCATCTTTTTATTCCATAAATGGCTTTCGACTGTGCGCCGTGTACACAGTTGCTGCAACAGGAAATCTCTTTCAATAGCAAATTCGTAGCGCACTATACTGTATAAAACCACATGACTTCCTCTGCCTCTCCTCTTTGCCTGTAGTCAAAAGTAATGTGTGATAAGCAAGCTCATCGACGCATTCTGTCACACGTACTCCCATCATACCTGCATCCTGACAGTAAAGACATTATAATAGGCCTTTGGGTGACCAGAATAAGAGGCAGGTGCTCTGAGCAAAGGATATCTGGGCCATCAGGCATAACATAACCTGACAGCTGAGAAACCTTGCACTCACGGGGGGTGAAAAATGCATTGATCAGCTTAACACAGTGAAAATCTGTGAATGTGAGAGACTAGAGTGCAGAGTAACAGCACGAAGACAATAAATAATGCTTTCTCAGATGATTTGAACAATATATTCCAATTGGAACCCACAAGTGCTGTTTCTAACAAGGAAAATTATGTCTGCAGTCCATTTAAATGAAAAAGAGCATTATTAAAATTGTTTGTCTGCATTTTTTGGCCCAATTCTGCTGTTTATTTTGGAATCCATCAGTATGCCACATCTTAAAAAGCTCAGTAAAATGAAACAGCACAGTACCCTCCAATTTAACTTCTCATTTGCAACCGCGACCTTGTTCCCCTGCCTCGTCGGCACGACGACATAACCTCAGATGTAGTCTCCCCGATTATCCGTGTCCTCTTTCACTCCCCCTCCACCCCCAATTGAGCGCTTTTTCCGTCCTATGTTTTGACCGCAGTCTCCTCCCGGTCTGGACTAGACGCCCTTTCAGATTATAAATCACATTGTTAGATCTCGTTTGTGAGGGGAGTATGGCCTGTTTTTCATTCACTCTCTCCTATGTTGTAGGAGTCAAAACACTACGTTAGGGCATAACTTAACCCCCACCTCTTGAAACATATTCCAACCTACACAGTTCTTATTACCCCCACGTAAGAATGGATGGAATGACTACTCTTATACTTGTGATGGCGCATGCGTCCTCCGCCTCTGTTTGTTGAGGCTGTGGGGTCCTATCCCACACAAGGATCAGAAAAGTGGGTGAGATTGATTAGCTGTGAGCATGCTGTTGGCAGGGGTTGTACCAGTCGGCAGTGTCCGGGAAGGGGCAGCGGTGGATGAAAGGCTACTCACTGTATCGGACAGGTGAAGGATGACACCTGGGGGAGAATCGGTAAATAAAAGCAAAAGCGGGTAAAATGTTGTCGACATCATAGCAGGCCGACGTGACAGGCTTCTGTGTCAGGGGCTGGGCTCTGTACGCGTGCGTTTGCCAGTCCCCTGCAGTCCGCGGGCCCAACTTTTGCTGTCTGCAGAATCCTCGGTCTTCTCTGGACTGCCGCACTTTGGGCTGATATATCTAGGGGTCTTCACTTTCTCTGCTTCTGCTACGTCCCTAGCACTCGCGTTCCTCGGCCGCCAACACCTTTCCATTGTCCTCGTACTGCCGCCCCCCCTCTCTTTCCCGTCTTGAGTGCTCACCTCCTACACCTCGCCCACCCCCTGTCCTTCATGCCATACCTTCCGCATCCATGTGCCTACCTAGACCGTGGCGAGACACACAGCATCTATGATCTCTAGTTTACTCGCCCTGCAGATTTGACGCACACAGTGGTTTAACGTTGCTGCTCGCGCCCCCTGATTGCGAAGACCTCTTCGCGGCATCGACAGGACGGCCTGACTCCGACCCGCCATCCCCCCCGTCCCCACACACTGTAATCAGCTGTCGTGTGAGTCTTTGGGCCCTTATTTGAGAGGCAGGGCTTTTCTACACACTTCATTGTTGCCCCTCCCCTTCCCTCGCGCGGCCCCCTCCTCTTCCCAGCGCACACTAATGAACAGTTGAACACGTCCTCTTCCGGGGGCCGGCATTGTGCACTATCATTTGCGCTTTTGCCACCCTGCATCTTCCCTGACCTCACCAGCCCACTTCCTTTCTGCTTTGATTGACACACTGAGCTTCTCTTATCATCTCTCATAATACTGACAGTGGACCAAACCTTGAAGCTCTAATGCATAATGCACTGAATGGAAGTGTAAAGGCTTTTTTTTTCAGCACATGATAGCTGACCTTGGACTGTCACCACCCCGAATTACGCTTTAGACAAAGATTTGGCACCACACTGGGTGTTGTGCGCGGGAGTAGTAGACGGCCCACGTTCACTGTCCATTAAGCACCACAGACGAAAGTATGGATAACGCCGGACTTCTTTGTGTCATCTGCCGAGTATCCTCCTGTTCCCATTAAACGGTAAGCCAGGCGATACATAGGTCCACCCAAGTCACGTTTAAGTTTTCGACTTGTACAATCTTTTCAAGACCAACATGCCTCTTTATTTCTTCGTGAGAAACATTAAACACAGCGTCGAGAAGGACCTGTGCTCGTTGCTTGTTGTTTACTCACGTCTTGGTATACTAATTGAAGCGACGGCCTGCACCCAGTGTGTCCCAAGCTTCATTACAACTCACCAGGACATACATCGTATGTCACCTCACTACGGCGCCTCACTACGGCACTATTCCATATCTCCTTCTTAGACTTTAGTCCGTACACTATATTCCAAGTCATGACTGCTATTTCTCATGATTGCACCTAGCAGAACTATGGTGAGATTTTCAGTGAATGGCAACTCAAATGTCGGCCTTGTATGGCTTCAGAATAGGAATATATCACACAAGTTGTATGAATCACTTTTATGGTGCCTTTGTCTCCTTTTTTAAGCTTGGAAGTCTCAGTTTTTTTGTAATTGCATGACGAGCAAACTTATTTCATAACAATAACTAATTTCATTTTCAACTTCTCTCCTTTTGTGTTAGTTTGAAGAAAGAAGTCATGGGTTTTGAACAGCATGAGGGTGAGAAAATAAAATTATGGGTAAATCATTCCTTAAACTTTCTAACACTGACATTTCCTTGTATTTTGCATGGCAACAATATCATATCATAGCAGATTCTCACCAAAGAACTTCTGAGAATATTTATCCATCTAAGATGTTTCTAAAGCTGCTTTTCTGAATATGGATTTTTTTGGCGAGCGCAATCCTATTCGACACGATAATCAGGCATGCTCTTTAACTACTGATGTATTTGCAATAACAGAAAGAAGCGTATTCAGGAATTATTCTGAGAAACTGAATGGGAAATTTGACGTTGTGTTTTTATCCAATGAAATGACTACATATTCATTTATCCATTTCCACAATTATTCATTCAAAATCCTATTAAACTGAACATGATACTGAAGCTCATTTCTATGTTTAGAATTTTATATAGATTTTCCTGATATTTATTTCAGCCACACTTCATTATAACCATGATTAGATAGAGTACAGGTTTCCAGAGCACTGACATTTTTATTAGGACCAAGAATTGGGAGGGGTGCTGGGGGGGGGGTAGTAACTCCTCTGACATCTGCCACATCAAGATCTGAGGACAAAAGTCTCCCAAAATTGCCATTCTCCATGCATATTAAAGAAACTTGTCATCCAGACATCACGGAAAGCTACAAAAGATAAGAGGCACAATCCCTTTGGGGCAGCATTTCTTGCCATCAGAATGGCAAAATTATAACCATAAAAATGTCCAATTTAGTGGAAAATGCTTGATTTTAGTATGTTTTGCATAAAAGCCAGTGCATTTAAATTGCCCATGCCACAAAAAAAAGACAAATTGGCAATCCATGTTGAGTCAGAATTCACACTAACGCTATAACAAAGGGAATATGCATTACAGTGGACTGTAGAGAGGCACTCTACCTTCTGAAAGGTAGAGTCCATTGAGACTGTAAATTAGGATGGAGGAACGGGAAGATGCACTCCTCGCAGAGAGTTAATGTGTGGCGCATATGCTGCTTGTGAGAAATTATACTTGTTCCTTTTCATATGTGCGGTCTGTCGTAATGTTAGGATGTACACAATCGTGACGTGATGTGAATTAAACTGTAACCTGCATTTTGCACGTCCTATATAAATGAGAATCACGTACATCATGTGATGCCAATCCACTAGAGTACCTTCTCAAGACACATTTAAAGTGCATAGCCACTTCGGGGTTCATTTTGGGTCGCATCCCATTTACCCTCTGCATGGTAAACATACTTTCTGCTAAAATTGCAGACTTCAGTTAAATCATAATAAAGAAATCACAGGATTAATTTATAATTTAAAAAAAAATATTAAATGTGACCAAAGGTCATTAGACTAAAAAAAATAAAAAATAATATATATATTTTTTAAAAAGGTTTGCCAAACGCTCCCCGCTGCAATTGGTCCTGCCCTAAAACTCATACTATTGGTTGAGCCAGTGTCAATCTGGTCAGGGACTAAAACAAACAAAACAATGTTTTGAAAACAACAAAGAGCCACAACATCATTCTACAAATTGCTTGCCCAGAGTATTTTAGTATTTTAACACAATAAAAGTACTTGGTTCAGCTTTAAGGTTAAAAATGGCTGTTTTATGCATTGGAAGTTAGTGCAAGCTTTGTTCTTTTAACCCAGAGGTGCACAAAACAATTACTTCAGTTATACTCAAAGCAATCAAAGTATACGTCTTTGTATTCCCTCCTTTGCAATTTTGCTAACCAAGCATTCACACATCTTAACAGTGATTTAGAAGCAACACATCAGTTCGCTCTTAAAGACACAATCAGACTTGTTTCCACAGTCGACAGTCGATTTTACTGACGTGTGCTCAGCAACCGCTAGAAAACTTTTTTTAGTTGCCTCAGGTGAAGCACCTTCATTTCTCACTTTGTCTGTGTAATTTATGGAAATATCTGAGTGTTCTCTCTGAGGCGAAAGCGGATTTCCTAAAAGATAAGCGCAAAATTCCACAATGCCGATCTACCAAGTGGGTAAACACGGGAGTGAGAAAATAACACCTCGGGAATGGTCTATGGATCAACATTCTCAAAAATATGATTTCCTAAATCCTTTATAAATTATAATAACACTGATAAGCTTTCGGCTTAAGGGATCCATGGAATCACTGGCTTGAGAGTTTAACACCAGTACCTGAAGAGGTAATTCTGATGCAAATGAGACAGAAGACTTCCTAATAAATGCCACTGGGTGGTGAATAAGGTCCAGGTGGGAGTGTTATTTATATAGTTTGGGTAAAGACTTGCATCAGAGATTGAGAAGAAACGGATTGTTGCTAAATTGAGCCACGTCTTATGTATTGTGAGAGGTTCTGCTCGATTTCTCACCAGTATCGTTGGTATTCTCACTCACTCTCTGGCAAATGCACACACATGCACACACAATCTGGTCTAATCTGCACTGCTGATTGGCCTATTTTCCCCAGCAATTGATAAAACTACTACTAATAATAAAAAAAGTTTTTAAGTATACATTACCAGATGTTTTTGAAAGAAGTCTCTTAAGCTCACCAAGACTCCACTTATTTGATCAAAATACAGTAAAAATAGTAATATTGTGAAATATTACAATGTAAATGGCTATGTTAATTTTGAATGCACTACTGTGATTGAATCAATCTAATAGTGCTTAATTATTATTGGTATTATTATTAATGATTCTTATTATCATCAATTTGGAAACAGTTTGTGGAAAAATGTTTATTTGATGAATATATTTTTTTAAAAGAACAGCATTTACTTGTAATAAAAATATTTGTTTAACATTATAAAGGTCTTTACTGTCACTTTTCAGTTGAATCAATTGAATTTGTCCATGCTGAAAAAAAAAACTTTGATGATTTCTGAAGGATCATGTGACACTGAAGACTGGAGTAATGCTGCTGAAAATTCAGCTTTGCCATCACAGAAATAAATTACATTTTAAAATATATTAGAAAAGAGCTATTTTAATTTGTAATACTATTTTACAATCAAATAAATGTAGCCTTGGTGAGCATAAGAGGCTTCTTTCAAAAACAAAAAAGGTTAATGATTCCTAACTTTTGACAGGTAATATGTATTACTCCTACAATTCTTGTTTCAAGCTTAAGAGCATTTTTTATGTAGTCTAATACAAACATGCATGCCTCAGCTTCCAAGGGTCATGTTATGAACTGGCCACGTTCATAAGCAGCATTCTAAGGCCCTTGAACATGAAGTTTTCCCCTCTGTATCTTGAAGATGAAAAAAAATCATAATGATATCATATCATCTGTGCAGATGTGATACAGTGATACATTTACCCCTTATTACTCATGTCACGGCTATAAAAGATGACTACCCCTCCACAGTTTTAGCTCGCTCAAAGGCCATCTCCAGCCATTTCCAGCTATTTGTTATAATTGCCTTGACAAACCCTGGTTTCATCTCAATTAGCACCTGAATAGGCACCACTAGAGCTAATAGAAGCTGTTAGTCCAGGCGCACAATTTAGGCTGAACAGAAATGGTGATGGGTAAAATGCAATTGAATTCCTAAGTGCCTGTGCCTACTTTGTTTGCCAATCAACTGTAGACTCAGGCTTTGTTTCACTAGATACCTTTTGGGGATCCTAATGGAGCAAGTCCTGCCCCCAGGCAATTGGTGCCACTCAGAGAGTCTATTGTTTTTCCTCCTAGGGGGTACTCTTCATACGCAAGGAGTATAGAGAATGGCTATGTGAATTAACCAGAGAAATTAAAGAAATCACACACGCACCAGATCGCACATTTTATGGCTTTAACTTTTGTTAAATCTGCTAGATGAGTATGAGAAAGTTCAAACTATTATTAGCTGCATTCTCTCTCTCTCTCTATTTATTTTTGTCAAATTCATAATAAATCCAGATCTGTTGGCATTAAATCTCTTACAGTACACAATACTGAAGAAATATGATAAGGAAACACAACTGCTTCACTAATGATTCTATAAATGGCAGGACTTTTCATATAAACACTGTACACTATATTCATATAAACACTGTACACTATATAATTAGCACATTTAGATCTATTTTTTAAACTTTACAGCAAGTTTTTGAGCAAGCTCCGTATGTAATATTAATTTTACTGACAATTTTATTTAGACAGTCCTCTTTCCTTCAAAAGTTATGTGTTTGAATCTGCTTTGGTATCAGTATATATAATATAAAAAAAAAATGATCTGACCAAATGTGCAATCCTTAGCTTTGAAAATATAATGCAGTACAAACTAGAATTTGAAATATAGACGATAGAGCCTAACTATCCAAAGGTGCAGGACCAACTTGAACATGAGCGAAATCTCTGTGGGGGAACTTTTTCGCCCTCACACAAAACCCCAGATCACCCAAATTCCTATTGGAATGACTCCTGTTTCTATTGAAATGACTCGGTAAATGACCACAGAATAAGAAAATATATTTTACATGTGTTTCACTCATATTTTGAATATTGCATTTCATTGTTTTGTGTTTCAGGGTTAATGTAAACATAATGGATAATGTCCTGGAAGAAAATTACCAGTACCTTTCCTGTTTTTCTACTGATTTTTTTTTACAGTGCATAGCACCAAGTTAGAGTTCAAAAGCAAGCTTTTGTAGAGCCTTTCCCTCACAAATGAAAACTCAGTGAAAGCGTATGGTGTTTGGCTCGAAGCGACGACCTTGAATTAGCTTCCAGTACCCTGAACCAAGCCTTAATCAATGCAAGCTAAGGAAATACCTCAAAGTCAATAAGAAAGTGATAGACTGGTACTCATCTACCTCTTACAGAGCCAGCTATTTTCTTTTCTGTTTGAGAAAGTGAGAAGAAGAGTGAAAGAGACCCTTTAAAAGAGATGTTTAAGAAGTCATATTTTCACCAGCAGTACAGAAAGAATAATAGTTTGTGAAGGGCAATGGATAACTGGAGTCGTGAGGTACTCTAGGTATTTCAATACAGAGAAGTACAGAGAACATTAAAGCACTTAGGTGAACCAACATCCCTTAAGTCCTAAAGAGCAGAGATACAAAGTCTTGTCCTCATAGCCTTGTCCCTCCTCTCCGTGTTGCATAATATACGAGCATTACAATGTTCACACAACTACCTTGTCAATGAACAGTGACTTAATTAAATTTGTCTTTGACCAGTAAATTATTCATGACATACTGTACATAATTAACAGCTACCTAAATTATATCTTACTGCCATACACAGAATTAATGGGGATTTGTTAAGTGGCTTTATCCAGTAACAAAGGGAAGCTTGCAAGGGCGAAAATAAATGGTGCTGTAACCATACAGTTGAGTGTAGATATAACTAATGTACAGGTTGTGTTACAGTCATAGGATGTGTCTAATATGCATTTGGACATCACTGGAGCAGCATAGCTGAAAAATTGCCATTCAGACAGACCACGTTTTCCCTTATAAAAACACATCTTAACAGTGCAGTGCAGAAAGCAACAGTCTCTCTGAAGGCGCGTTTTTAATCATTGAACTTCATTTAACTTGACTTAAAAACGTGGTGTTCATGTGCAATGATGCTAAAAACACAGTGAGACACGCTATAACGTAAAAGCTTTTATATAGCACTTTGGTAAGCAGGAAATCAGTAAAGTAACTTTTTAGACACTATTTTCAAACAAATCCACAGCACAAGGATCCATTCCATCTCTGAACAACACAGCCATTCCTGAATGAATCAAAGTTTCTGAACAAACAAAATGGTTATTCATCTTGTTTCATTCTTGAGTTAATCAGTGTTTTAAATGATTCAAAGACTCAATCATAAAGGCAGTCACATGTTTTTTTCATTAATGAATTAGTTGAATGAATAATTTAATGACTCATAAATACTTGTCGCCACCTACTGGTAAATCAGTGAAACCATTCCAAAACACATATTTTACCCTCACATAACATTCATACAATTTTTAGGTGTGACTTAGGAGTCCATATACTTTTGTGGGCTGCTGTATATTGACATATGTCAACAGATAGATGCCATAAAAATATACTGTGACTAATTTAACTCATTTTCGTCTTTTTCATCATAAAACTGACAGGGCCAATTAGGTCTCATGCTAAAGAGATAGGTTGGGGGGGGGGGGTGGGGGGGGGGGGGGGGGGGGGGGGGGGGGGGGGGGGGGGGGGGGGGGGGGTTCTTTGATGAATAGACTAACATCGTTGGGAATAAGTTGACTTAATTCATGCCCTTGAAATGTTTATACACCCTCAAGCCTCCCAGCGCCTCCTGAAATGCATGGTCAAGTTTCGGAAGTGGGATATTTTAAGAGCTGATGCCCATTATGTAAACATGAGGGAAGTTCAGTTGACATGTAACTCATGTATTTTTTAATCTGATTAAAGCAAACCATGGGTCAAAATTTCAGTGCCATCGGCGCAGGCATGGGTCAGTCTTAAATTATGCAGCAAGTCAGGGAATGAAAAAAGACCTAAATTAGATGAAGGAACTCAAATGTTGCCATTGGCACACCACCTAATTCAAGTCCCACTGAGCCAAAAAGACCAATAACTTGTTTCTGACACAAAGGTTTGACTTACCATTTCAGAAAAACAGATTTTTTTTATGGTGAAAACAATTAAATAATAAGAAATGCTGCAATAAAAGTATCTTAACATGAACCATAGGACCACAGTCTATGATTTTCACAACTGACAAAACAAAAATCAATGCTTAAAGAAGGGTATGTATTTCACTCTAAAAATGGTACTAAATGGCATCAGATCATTGACTTCTAAATGTTTTTAATATGTATAAATGTTTCATAAATAATTTTTTAAAGTGCTATAATAGCTGTTTAAAATTATAACTGTACTTTCTTTAGGTAGATGTGCTTTTAAAATTAACTATCAAAACAATTAATGAACCTTTAAGGAATTGGAGTATAGCATTAAAGAAGATCATTTCATTTTTTTCCCATTTCACTATGCTAACATAGCATCATTTCAGTGCTCATTCTTTCTCCTTTTTGCATGTCATTTAAGGGCTAGCCAGGGTTAATATGTTAAATCTGTTTTATGAGGTCTGTTGGAGCCCACTCTTCAACAATACATCTGTTCAACAATTATTAGACCGTTTTTGTCATAAAAAATTCAACACCCCCGAGTGTCGTATGAGTAAGACCTGAAAATGTATGCAGCGAATGGAATACTTAATTTCTCCTAGGAACAGGAATGGAGTAAAAAAAGAGATTCACTGAAAAGATTCACCAATTAGATATGTTGAGGCGATTTTGTTTTGGTGAAGTTGATGGACAGCCAAATGGATTTCTCTGCTAAATAGAAGAGTTAAGGGCTACTGTGAATATCACAGCAGTTTAGAAGGACATAGATTTTTGTAATAATAATACAATAATAATTATAACAATACAGGGTCAGAATAACATGAGGTGAGCCAGTGGTGACATACTTTTCATATTTTGTAAACAATTAATTTAAAGCCAGGCTTTTCAACCAGTAGAAGTTGACTGAATAATCTAGAATGTTCTTAACTTTTCAGAATGTTTGTAAAAACATGAATAAATTATTATATAATTATATTGACTATATTGAATATATACATATATTGAAGGTGTCCCTGGTAGTCTTGAGTGGCAAGTCCTTAATTCTGTAAAAGTGACACCCATGCTCTAGGCCCTAAAAGTTGAATTATACGTAATATGGGGGGGGGGGGGGGGGGGGGGGGGGTGGAACTGTAAATGACACATTCCCTGACAGATGTCTTTAATGAAGCTACACCACTATGACCTGAGAATATGGACACATTTAGATTCAGTCCATTCTCTAACACTTAATTCCTTTCATTTGTTATTTAATGACCTGCAGAAGCAAGTAGTGCATTTCCTATAACAAACCGATGGACTAATATGCTTCATTGAGGTTAAAATAGCATTTTGCATAGTTTTTTTTCCCCTGTTTCTGAATAAACATAATGATGCGTATAAAGGGCTTGGAAAACTGGAAATCGATCAGGATGCCATTTGGCTTCTGCTGGCATGTCATGTTCAGATCTGATATCACAATCTCTTCATGATGTTTCTGCACATAATGCAAATTCAGCCATCTGTAGCTTTGTCTGAATGTAAACAAGCCCATCGCATGGCAGGTTCTCCATCTGTAGTTTCACGTAACAAAGGCAAAATCACTCACAAACACTGCATCAGTTTCTCTAGCTTTTCTTTCACAATTACACTGTTCATATATTCACAACAAAAGGACAGGTGTAAGAGAGGCCACTGTTTCCTAAGTTCCCCTTCAGGAACTCGAGCTGCGTCGAGATCGCTTTGGGAACGCCTCTGCGTGACCGCGTTCTGAAGCACGTGTCAAATCAGCCCAATGGAGTAGCGAGACGTCACAGGCGGGGTGACGTAAGCACCAGAAAGTATAAAAACGCATCCGGCAGAGCGCAAACCAGCTTCTGCTCTTCAGTAGCGCTCTGTGTATGTCTATTTACTGTTGTCTGTCCACACAAGCATATATAAAAAAAACAATCATGAAAAAGTCTATGGCGAGCGAACAGCATTACAAACGCTGTGTTCCTCCCTGCCCACGATATCTGGCGGCGGGGGATACACATGATCTGTGTGTTGTTTGTTTAGGAGTGGAGCATGCACAGTCAGCTTTCGAGGAGTTGATTGTCATCACTGCGAGTTACTCTTGCTGTGTATGCTCCGCTCTCGCCTGGCTGTTTTTGATGAGAGTGGCCAGGCTCGCGATCCCGCTGGCAGCGGTCCCGCTGTTGCCAAGGCACGGTGTAGACTGTTGTCGTGGGGATCGCAGGTGGATTTAGCGGAGGGATCCGAGACAGGCTCGTCCTTTTCTCGGTCCTCACCCGCTAGACCCGCGGCTCTCTCTCTCGCGCGCCCCCCCACCCACGAGAGAGAGAGAGCCAGACGCTTCATCTATCTTCCTCCGAGGAGGTTGATGTGATGAGTGTCGACACGGATGAGATTGTGGACTCGCCACCACAGTCCCTCGCGTATGAGGTGTGATTCGTGCAGTAGCCAAAATAAAATATCGTTTGGCCAGCGGAGAAACAGGACGCTTGTCCTAAAAGTAATTATGGGGTGTGATTCGTGCAGTCGCCAAAATAAAATATCGTTTGGCCAGCCAAGAAACAGGACGCTCGTTCTAAAAGTAATTAGACGAGCGTTTTCTGAATCCAGATCACAGCCTTCACGACGGGGGCCTTTCGTTTTCCCTGATCTCCTGCTTGGAAATGGGGCGATGCCAGTGGTGTAGCAGACGCTTGCAAGCTATCTCTCCCCATCCTCAGCATAGTCCCTGAAGGCCCCGAAGCTTCCCACCAGGCCTGTTAGGCTTACATCGAGTCTGGTTGAGAAAGCTTATACGGCGGCAGGTCAGGCTGGCGCATGTTTGCACACCATGGCGGTGTTACAAGCATACCAGGCTGACCTCCTCAGGGGTGGGGTTGCTGAGCGAGCAGCAGCCCAAGTCATTAAGCTCCTTATATCGCCAGTCTCAAAACAGAGCGTTGCAACCCGCACCCCACCACAGAAAGATCGGGGGTCGGGGTCTTCTAGACCGAAAACGGATCCGCGGACCGTTATTTGTCTAAGAGAACCTCGGCGAAATGGTCCTACCATTGTCATGTCCCTGAGGGCAGCCCATCTGGGGAGGAAAGGATACACCTACCATATAGAATACGTGCCCAATCCTCCTCAGTGCCCTCACGGAGGTTCAACGGTATGGCACGGGAGAGCTCGCCCCCTCAAGTGAAGAGCAGCAGTCATCTGTCGTTATTCTCCAATCCTCACGATGTTCAGTGATACCCCGCGCCACCCCCTCGGTGCTTCAGGCTCAGTGAGCTCCAACGCGCGAAATCCCAGCGGCTTCCCGGCAACGGTACGGCACGGGAGAGCTCGCCCCCTCAAGTGAGGGTGCTACAGCAGTCAGGTCGGTCGTTCCCTGCCGGTCATCCGCTTCAGGGCACCGAACTGGCTCCTCTAATAATACCAGACGCCAGCCTCGAGAGGCTGTTTCCCTTAGTAGATTTTCTGGTAGCGTGTAAACTTCTACCAAATATCTCAAAATGTGTCCTGCAGATTGTAGAGTAAGGTTAAAGAATCCATTTCGGTTCTCGTCCGCCTCGTTTCAACGGGGTCATCCCCACACTAGTGGGCTCTGAGCAGGCTCTGGTAATGGAACAAGATGTAGATACTCTCTTGAGGAAGGGGGCCATAGAACGTGTTCCTCCTCTCTAGAGAGCGTCCGGGTTCTACAGCCGTTACTTCATCGTTCCGAAGAAGGATGGGGGGTTGCGTCTGATCTTAGATCTCCGTCTTCTGAACCGCGCTATCAAACGGCTTCGGTTCAAGATGCTCACTATCAGCATATAGTATCTCAGATCCAGTCCGAGGACTAATTTGTTACGATAGATCTCAGGTACGCTTATTTCCATGTTTCCATCCTCCCTCCACACTGGAAGTTCCTGAGGTTTGCTTTTGGGGGCAAAGCGTACCAATATCTTGTTCTTCCTTTCGGCCTTGCACTCTCACCTTGTACTTTCACGAAGTGTGTGGATGCTGCACTGGCCCCTCTGCGGCTCCATGGCATCCGCATACTCAATTATATCGACGATTGGTTAATACTAGCTCAATAGGAGCAGATGGCGGCTCAGCATTGAGATGTCGTCCTTGCCCATATGAGAGAGCTGGGGTTAAGACTAAACGCCAAGAAGATTGTTCTTTCTCCACTACAGAGAACCACTTATTTAGGCGTGGTGTGGGACTCAACCTCGATGCAGGCACGTCTGTCTCCTGCTCGAATCGAGTCAATCCTCACGACAGTCACGAGAGTAATAGAAGGCCAGTCACTCACTGTCAAACAGTTTCAGAGGCTGTTGGGCCTGATGGCAGCGGCGTCCAACGTGATACCTTTTGGCCTGCTGTACATGAGACCCTTGCAGTGGTGGCTCAGAACCAAAGGATTTTCCCCGAGGGGGAATCCGCTTCGCATGATCAAGGTCATGCGGCGATGCTTACGTGCCTTAGACATGTGGAAGAAACGTTGGTTCCTGGTTCAAGGCCTGATGTTAGGGGCTCCTTGTCATCGCGTAACGCTAACGATGGATGCCTCTCTCACGGGCTGGGGAGCGGTCATGAGTGGCCGCTCTGCCCAGGGTCTGTGGGAAGGCCATCATCTCTTTTGGTACATCAACTGCCGGGGAATGCTGGCCATGTTTCGAGCTCTGACACACTTCCTTCCACACTTGCCGCACAGACACACATCGGTGGTCCTCCTACAGCACTCAGTCAGGGGTCTGCGTTCGCGCCCCTTGTACAAGCTGGCGCGCCAGATCCTTCTGTGGGCTCAGGGTAAGCTCCTCTCTCTAAGAGCAGTTTATATCCCTGGGTATCTAAATCAGGGGGCAGATATCCTGTTGAGACAGGGGCTGAGGCCTGGGGGGTGGAGGCTCCACCCCGAGGTGGTGGAGCTCATTTGGAGGGAATTTGGCCAGGCGGAAGTGGATCTATTTGCGTCGCAGGAAACTACACACTGTCCGCTCTGGTTCTCCCTCACGCTTCCAGCTCCACTGGGGCTTGATGCCATGGTACAGACATGGCCGAGGCTACGTCTGTTTTTCTGTAGACGTATCATGCCCCCTTTGAAACCATAGAAGAAGTTTCGGTCAAGTTGCTCAGGCTCAAGGCCATCTTTCTCCTCGCTATTTTTTCACTAAAAAGGATCGGGGATCTTCAAGCACTTTCTGTTTCGTGCCTGGAATTTGCTCCAGGCATGGTTAGGGCATTCCTTTACCCGAGGGCCGGGTATGTCCCTAAGGTGCCCACTTTTTCACCAGGGCCCATAGTACTTCAGGAATTCTGTCCTCCTCCATTCCAGAAAGTAGTCCAAGAAAGGCTTAATCTGCTCTGTCTAGTTCGAGCACTGGACGCTTACGCACACAGAGCTGCCCGTGTCGTAAGGCAGATCAGCTTTTTGTTTGTTTTTGGTCCGCCAAAGAAAGGATCTCCAGCGACCAAGCAGACTATGGTGGGTGGTCGAGGCCATCTCACTAGCCTACGGGTCCTCTGGCCTCCCATCACCTATGGGGTTCAGAGCGCACTCGACCAGGAGTATGGCGGCCTCCAAGGCTTTCAACTTGGGTGTGGCCTTGCAGGACATTTGTGCTGCGGCGGGCTGGTCCTCATCGCACACTTTTGTCCATTTTTACAACCTAGACCTGGCACCTACCCCAGGTTCCCAAGTTCTCTCTACGTGATGTGCTCGTAAGATACACACAAAGGCAGGGACTTGGTAGTATGGCGCAATGGGTATTCTCGTTCCAAAAGCAAATTCAACGCAGCTCGAGTTCCTGAAGGAGAACGTCTCTAGGTTACGTATGCAACCATGGTTCCCCGAAGGGAACGATACGCTGCGTCTCTCTTTGCCATACGCCCGCATCCCTGCAGGCCACTGTCATCGAAGCTGGTTTGGCACTCTGTCGGATGCCTTTATCTTTCTGGTCTTACTCAACCCGCCCGCCCGTGACGTCTCGCGACTCCATTGGGCTGATTTGACACGTGCTTCAGAACGCGATCACGCAGAGACGTTCCCAAAGCGATCTCGATGCAGTGTCTCGTTCCCTCGGGGAACCATGGTTACATACGTACTCTTAGTAGACTGTTTCTGTGTTAATATGTGTATCGTTTCATATACATTGACTATAGCCTTTTTCTTTTAATGACGGGCGAGGGCAGGTAGCAGCGCCCAGCCACTTCCTGACTCCTCTCAGGAAAGAGCAGTTCCCCCAGTCCCTCCACTCTCCCTGGCTGGAATGCGTTCTGACAGGCAGGAGGGATGACCCTGAGAATCAAATTATGTATATTTCTAAGCGGCCTCCTGCATTTGCATGTAGGAGACCGTTAAAATAAGGCCATAAATCAGCTGCAAACATATAAATGGATTTGTGGGAGATTGAAACCCTCGGAGAGTCTCCCGAGCAAATATTTCAGGGCCTGTCTGGGAGATATCCACTGTCATTAAGCCGCGGGAGCTCTCTGACCACTCGCCGTGTATATTTCCTTCATTACATGACCAGGAAGACGGCTACGTATGGCTAGTTCAATAAATCTATCTGCATATTCCTTTGCCTGCTTGGTCATCAGGGACCAGCAGTTTAAGTATTTTATCTTATTTTGAATGAAGGAGAAGAATGTGTCAAAAAGGGTTTTTATTTACACTATCAGAATGTTAAACTAAAGAATTCATAACTATTGCAGCATTTATTTGCCAAGTCAGAATTTACATCAAAAATGGTCTAAAGAATGCTCATTATTATATATTGTACATTATAAATATTTTATAAAAACCAAGATTTCTGTTATTTCAGTTATTCTGTTATTTTCTAGCAACAATTCTAGCAACATTAAATACTCACAAAATAGTCAAAATAAAAAAAAATGAAAATTAAAAAGGAACGAATGGACGATAGTCATGGAAACAACATAATTAAGTAAATTATGGCATTTTGGAGGGGAGGGGGGTGGAAGAAATAAAAAACAATGGATAATCTCAGGATTTTGCTTTCCATTCACAAAATTCTGCACACAATGCAGAAAACCTCACATTTAGACCTGAAAAATGACCTAAATGAGCTAAATGAAAGTGAATGGCTTGTGCTTTGAAAAACATCCCTAATTCAAGCACAATGAAATTAATTACAGTTTAACTGTGTTGCTGGTCAGCAGCCATTAAATGTGGTTCCAGTTTAAATGCTGACAATGCCATTTAATGAAGGATTTGTGACTGTCGCTCCCACACGAGAGAACAAAGCATCCCTGGAGGAAAAAATAGAAACAACTCACAGTCACAGATATGGAGTACCTATAAGACTTGCTGCTTTGCAATGAGAACACCTCTAGCGTGACATATCTTTGGAGAGCACTATCTGTATGCTAATGAATCAAATGAACAGGCAGAGGAAGATAAAAAAAACCTAAAGTAATGTGGCTGAGAGAGACCTTAAAGAGTCTGTTTGCGGTGGATGATGATTTTGTGATGAGAATAAAAGATAATGATCAATGTGCAGCATCGTTCTGATACACAAAACAAACAGATACTGTACTCGCTCATCCATTTGTTTATTCAGAAACTATGAGCTAAGCGACTGCTCTGGAACAGAACTGGTTAAATGGAAGGAAATGCGCGAGCAGAGCCACCCAAATGAGTGGAAACTCAACAGGGCTTACATGAGCACTTCCACAATTGTGCAAAACATTTAAGACATTTCAACAGGGTTTTGGGCAATGTGTAGTTGCCTGGATTATAATATTCAATATCTTCATGCAACTCCACTCAACCACTTTTTTACACATTTTGGGCATGACAAAATACATTCAATAAAACATCTTCGATCTTACTTTTGAGTGACTTTATTAAATCAAAAGTGCTAAATCTCAACTTAAAATACAATTTAAACGTGGAGGCTGCACTGTAAATTACACTTAAACACAAAAAACAGTAAGTAGGAAGTAGTAAAAATAGACGTCTTGGCTTCTCCTCAAAAAATAAATAAATTAATTAAATTAAATAATGACATGGAAACACATTACTTTTTTATTTCTATCAAAGCAAGGAGCAACACATTATCATCATGTAAATACATAAATGATGCTGCTAGCCCTCTTTATTATTTATGAGACTGGACTCATAATCACATTACATTACAGTGCTAAAAAACCCAAGAGGTCAGAAGCGGTTTACATTAATGGGCAGAGCAGTCGCAATGGATGCTGAACGTCACATATCATTTAATAAGGCTCATAAGTGTCACCTTGATTGGCGTTAATGGCATTGTTTTAGCAAGGAAACTTTTTTGTGGCCGGCATGTCAGACTGACCTCAGCCCAAGCGCTTGACGAGCCGACATGCAAGGGTGCCGACTCATATGGCTTCATGGGTCCAATTAATATTTGAAGATATTAATGTAGATCATAATGAGCGTATAAAAGTGGGGCATGGAGGCCTTCGGAGAGCCTATGCTAAGGGACAGAGCTTGTTTCAAAACAAGCAAATTACCAACATTCTTACCCGGACATTATGCGGGATATAAACAGTCGAATGGCTACTTTTGTGAGATTTGATTCTTTCCTGCAGCTTGGCTCGTTGCCAGCGCTTAATTCTTTCTGGTAGGGAGCCACATCCACATTTAAGCTTATTTCATCACCGAAACACGTGCACACGATCTCCAAGGATTCTGCTCACATAAAAAGTAATTTATTTTAACTTTCTGAGTGAAAATATGATATTTAATTACATCTGGTGGGAAAACAGATTCATCTTCTGGTGAGTTATGGACAATCTCGCTCATGAGTGGAATGAATGTAATATCAAGTGAAAACTGTTTCAAAAATCTGTGAGAAAATGCAAATGTATTTTAAAATCAGAGCCTCGCAAGGTTAAGTCAGTCATCTGGTAGCCAATAACGCTCATGTTAAACACTCAAGACCACTGTCAGATATGAAGGTCTCCAGTGTAAACCAACCGATCATTACTATAGACAGTCGTAATGCCCGCTAGAAATTAATATGGTGTACATAACCAATATTTATCCTGCATATATATAGTAAATCTGCTGAATGGTAACGTGTAGTATAAGTACCATCTTACATATGCAAATTATGATGGTTGCAAATGCGATTTCTACAAATCAAAGCCTTGTTAGCAAGAAAGTACCAAATGTTGAGGACAATCACAATACCTCATCACTTTGTTCTTGAAAAAAGAACGAAAAAAAAAAGTTGAAATCTTGGCACTTTGAATATCCTACTCTTTCGTGCATTTGCATAACAAAGCCCCAAAGACTAAGGTAGTGGAAGAAAGAAATATTGTAGCATCGGCCCACCCCATCCCTTGGTCTCTCTATCAACATGCTATCAGCACAAATATACACACGCATGCACATACATGCACGCTAAAAAAAATGCATGTTCACACCCACACATGTGGATGTGCACATGCATACACAAAGCATGTTTATTCTCCCATCTTTGCACACATGAACAAAAATACATATATCTCAAGTTTTATACATATTAGTGCACAAGCACAGACACTCAACCCAAACATACAACAATTCCCTTCACGATCAAAGTTCCTGACAGGAAAACCCCAAAATATCTGTAATCTCTGTAACTCACTATGAATACACAGTCAGCAAAAAGAAAACCTGTAAAAGGAAGTTAAAAAGGAGGGGGAAAAATCACCTCTCTACTTGACTACAATCCCCTCAGCCACCTACATATACCCCCTCCTCTCCTTTAGCACCCCACTCAGAAAGAAACAGGATGAAATGACATTATGCATATGAAAATGTCCAGAAAGATGTTTGATTTATGTATGCATTAGATGCAAATTCTATTACAGGACACAAGGCGCTTGTGAGATTTCTCTCTGAACACACGGCTGCCCTGATCAAACCTGATCTCATTAATTCTGACAAGGGGAGAAAGATAGGAGCAAAAGAGCGAGAACTGGAAGAAATTTACAACCCGGACACAGATTTTTTTTAAAAAGGGGGTAGTAAATTGCATTCTAGCCTCTAAGGCCAAAGCAAACCGCCTCAGACCAGGCACCAGACCACCAGGGGAACAGCACACTCGGACGAAATCATGTTTGCGCAGCACAACACAGGGCACACTATGAAATAAGTGTTTATATTTACAAACCATTTGTGGTCATATTTAGTGCACAGATTATGCATTTAACAGTTAGAGATACAGGGGTCCAAAAGTCTGAGACCACACTGAATTGTGTTTATTTATTTTTTACATTTAACCTGGAAAAAAACAAATAAGTTTTAGGATTTAAAAAATTTACATAAAAAAAATTATGATGCAAAAAAGCACAAAGGTTCTGGGTTCGATTCCCAGGGATAGCATTAACTGACTAAGCTAAACTAAACTAAACTCAAATATTCAGTCATCAAAGTGTTAATAAATGAATCAGCTGAATAGTGAAAGCAAAGTTCAAAACCCCACAGTAATTGGTTATTTTTAAGTTGAACTGATAGATGATGATGCAAAAACATACCAAGGTTGTGGGTTTGATTCCAATGAATGGCATGAACTCAATTAAATTTTAAAAAGTAAATAAAATGGATAGAAAAAATTTGACACCAAATATTGGACAGAAAATAGAAGCCATTTCACCATAACTTCAAGGCTTATGAACCCCACTGCAATTGGCAATTTTTAAGTTGGACTGGTAGATAATGACGCAAAAATACCAAGGTTATGGGTTCGATTCCTAGGGATAGCATGAATTGAATAGAATAAAATAAAAAATTAAGTTAAAAAAAGACAGACTGACTGACTGACTGAATCAATCAATCAATCAATTCATATTTGAACCCCTCTGTAATTGCCAATTTTTAAGATGACACCAAGGTTGTGGGTTTGATTCCCAGGGATGGCATGAACTGAATAAAAAATAAATAAAGAAAATAATAAAAGAAAAGAAAAGCATCAGTAATATTGATATTAATACATTCATTCACTGAATAATGAAAGTTGAAAAATACATGTGTGTCCTACAGTGGAGACCGTGGCGGGTATAAGAACAGAAGAAGAATCGGGACACTGCGAACCCTCCTTTATTTTTTCTTCACCTTCTCCTGTGGCTGCAATGATTGAGGTCAAGCTGAGGATTCTTTACTGGCCTAACTAATGTAATTGCATCAGAGCAATACCCTTAAACCATATCAGGTCCTGATCTGCATACTAATTGGCTCCACTGTCCTTGACAGTGACCTTGAAGAGGCCTACACAGCCAGCGGGAGGGGGGCCAGAGAAATATGCATACTGTCCATCCTGAGCATACATTTCCATGCAAAGACACCCTTGCTCCGAGTAACCCCCGTAAGCAGCCTATCTCCTTCACTATGCATCAATGCAAATTATAACAATGGCCAGGGCTTTATTCCGAGGGTAAGCCTGCGTGACCCTCTGTGACAGAGAGCGGGGCAGACAAAAGGGCCCTTTCCTACTGACTGCACATGGTCACTGTCAGTGCCTCACTCTCGCCTGTATGAGCTCAAGAAATGAGATATGGGAAGTGCTGGTTCTGCGAATACAATTTGAAACCATAAAATGTAAAATAAAAGCATATGTTTGTGATGCCATTTCATTCAGTCCTCTTGAAGAACGCCATGTGTGTTCTCTGAAAGTGCTGAGCTATACGGTACCTTGCCTCTGACATTTCCATTGAAGCTTAGTCATCTAAATATCTGCTTAAATCCTCTTGCTGTGTTTTTTTTCTTAGTAACATGAGCCTAAAGGGATTATATAGTATTTTTCAGCCCAATACAATTTAGCTTTTTACCTGAAGCCATCGGCTGGTCTCTCACTTCTGTTTTTCTGTATCACTGTAAACATTATCACATAATTCGCACATACAGTTAAGGCCTATGTATGCCATTTCATTAAAACAAAATGCATGTCAGGTTTAATAATAACAATTATTTTTATATAGAATAATGACCTCCCATTTTTTTATATTTAGAAGTTAGACTGTGTTTGCTGAACAAATTAATCAGGTATTCAGGTATTTTTCTGAGAACATCAAAATTTACTGTGAATAATTAGTGAAAAAATATTGTCAATACTTCATACTTCTGTCAGTCTAAACAAATCTCTAAGTCAACATGACGGCAATCCCACCCGTTTGTTCCTTTTGATTGGTTTGAATTTTCTCCAGTGTAAAAATTATAAACTTGTGGGCACCTTAATATATGACAGAATACTAAAAAAAATAAGAGAGCTTGGTGATGACAGATGAAGACAAACACTGATTTCTTCGTTATAAGACCAAGATCATGTATTTATTAAGAAAATATGTAGGTCAGTTTTTATTTCATATTGACTTTCTCTCCTATCCCATATGAAATGAATATAAACATATACTGCCTGGATATCTTATTTCCACATACAACATTCTCTGCGGAGATGAAGTTTGTTAACATAGATAAAACACTCATAGTACAATTTGTATATGTACATGTATAATATATATATATGTTTTTTCTATATATGCCTATTATATCTATTAAATGCGCAATATATGGGTTATTTATATATGCACTTTTATTACAACTATAGACAAAAATGTGTTATGCTCTCATCCATAGTGTTGTTTGTAATTTTATATTCTGTAATATTTTATTTAAATATACTATCTTTTGATAATTACTTTATATCAACCTGTATTGGTAAGTATTAGGATGGATGTACATGTAGATGACATGCATGTCCAAAAAAATGTATTATACATGCATATTTGTATAAGCTAGCTATATATGTTAATATTAAGTTATTACAATTTTTAATAGGTTTCATATATGTTTTTACTTTATGTGACATTTCATATATGGAAATTTAATGTGTGTACATACATTGCATCTGCACATGGGATAGTTTTAACATTTACAATGTTCTCTGGGCTAAAATAACTTGTTTCCACAAACTTGTCTAATTGGCCTTGATTGAAGCTACAGCAGCCAGGATAGTTGTTCTGTCTCTGCCTCTTACTGTCACACAACAGAAGCTGGCCTGCAGATCACAACGAACAAACTCTGAACATTTTTATCACAACTCTCTGATGTTGAGAGCCAGGCCTCAGTGAATCAGCTACATTTCAAGTTGGATGTGTTGGACAACATCGGAGACATTTGCTCACGTTGAGAATGGTTATCATGAAGCAGATGCATTTGCTCTGGCACTGATCATTCCACAAGAGAACAGCCAAGCAATCTGTTAGACTAACATATGCTGAATACAAAAGAGTGCATTGGAGAGGCAGGTAGTTACTGGAGAAAAAGAAGTGCAACGGATACCGTCCCATGTCATGAGTCTGACTGCTCCATCATTACTGTTATTGCTTTTTTCTTAGGTATGTAAAGAAATTCAAGAGGAGGAAATAAAAGTTATGTTCAGTATAGTTGGGTAACTGTCAGTTTTCCAGCTATGAAAAGTACAGAGGTTTACAGAGATGCTACCAATCTATTCTAAGGGTCTGTTTTAAGGAAATTAACACTCTCACAGTAACTGAGATACTGTGACAAAGTGCAACCATATATTTCACCAATGTTGTGACGCTTTTAAACACAGCCATTAGATTTTATTCCACACAATTTGATTTTCACACTGTTCCATTTCTGTTTAAGACTGTTTCCCACCAGCTAGTTGGGAGTTTTGCTGTCGACATGGACAACCTCTTAAGTCTTATTTTATCTGTGGAATTGACTGCTGCTGCCCCCAAATCCCAAAAGATGAATTACCAAATCAGACCTCTTACATAGTAAGCAGTGATGACAAGTGCTGATTTGGCCACAGGGATCATAAAAAAAGAAATACACATTCAGGGTGAAGACTATGGAGACTATAAAAATTGGCCCCCATACCCAATTCCGAACCACAAACCTCCTGACCAAAATGTTATATTCAATAATTATATAAAATAGATCCAATATATTCCATAATATTATATCTATATGTGAAATAAATAAAAACATTATATACATATGCAAGAACATTATAAAAATAGTCAAATTAATCAATAAATTAAATAATTTCTTTATTTTTCCTCATTTGAACTTAATTAAACTTAATATTAATTTACAGATTTTGAAACTGATGTTATTTGCCCCTATATATTATAAATAAGGGGTGATATATAGATGTTTTTTTTTTTTTTTTTTTTTTATATTTATTTTTTTTAAAATAGATATCTAAGATATATGGCGTCAAAAAATTCTAATAACAAAATACATACAAAAATTAAATTAAAAGGCCAGTTTCATGCTGTTAAATTATGATTTATCAAGTAACTTTTTCCAAGCAGTTTCCTGTGCTTTATTTTGCCACCCCTCTTACTTTGGCTGCTATCTATCTATCTATCTATCTATCTGCTTTACAGTTTACAAAGCGCACACACTTGCACAAATATCTATAAAAAAACACGAATATCCAGAAAACATGGTTCAAAGGAATCATACTACGATGTGATTATTAGCCATTTGTATCCTGCCCTCTTTTATTGTTTGATCCAATGAAGCAGTGCCAGATACTTGGAAGGATTTAGATGCATTTGTATGCAAATGGCCAGAAGAATCATGCCAATTATTTAAATCTTATTGGTGTAGTAACCATTTAAGTATTAAATAGCAGAACTGTACATGCCACTGTAAGGAAGGTCATTACTAAGAGGCCATTCTTTCTTAAACCCCCTTCCCCTGTTTCTCGCTCTTCCTCTCATTTATTGTGTGACTTCATTTTCATGTACCATTAAAAGCTCACCACATCAGACAAGTCACTCAAACCAGGCCTCACGGGACACAACAGCACCGTCAGTGGATCATTAAACAGCGCCAAACTCACAATACCTTAGTATCAGCTCACCACTAAAAAAGAAAAACAGCCCTCTGCTCTTGTTTTGCTTCATGTGTTTCCCTCCAAAAAAATTTAATACAAAAGAAAAGTGCGAAAGCTCGGAGGGATGAGGTAAATCTACTTGAAGATATTTAAAACAGAGAAATGCTTTGTTAAAAATACAAGTCCTCCGGGTTGTATGTGTGCTCTCCGGTTTAAGAAACTCCTTTTTTAAGTGGAAGAAAAATGCTGCACCTCAGGGTTTTTAGGTCATGACATATCTGTCGCCGGCAAAATATGAGGTAAAAGTGCATAAAACTTCTTGCCTCTCACTTTATCCTCTCCAGAACTGTCGCACCTTTTCCTTTTCTTACAACTTATTTTGGGTTGAAAACTCTGTTTATTCCTTTGCTGCAAAGAAAGGTTCGCTCTCTGCCACTGCCAAAAATGACCTAAACCAAAACAAACAAATTATAAAATCATTGCCTGAAATGAGACACATAAAAAGTCATCATCTCACAATATTCAGATTGTTTTAAAAGTATTACCTTTTTTACACCCAAAAGAATAGTTGCTCCCAAAATTAAAAATTCTGTCATCATTTACTCATGCTCATGTTGTTCCAAACTCAAATGACTTTTTCCTCCACAAGATGCATAAGGAACTTTTGACCACGTTTTTCCCCCATTCAATTACAATAAATGGGGATTTTTTTTAAAAATCGAAAAGGAATCAAAAGCATCATTAAAGTCTAATAAAGGTAGTCCATACAACCTATATTTCAAATCATGAAGCACGTTCATGAAGAAAATCCGGGGTCTGATTCATTCCTTAATTCATTCTTTCGAGATCGGATCTTTTTCAGTGCCCACACACCAAAACCCACTCACCCCAATATACAAAAAATCAAATACAAACTAGAAACTATCACACTAACCAAACCCTTCATAAATGCTGCTTTGTTTTACAAGTTCCTGACTTAAAGGGGTCATATGATGCGAAGTGTCAAAGTTTTCCTTTCTCTTGGAGGGTTACCAAGCTTGTATTCGTGCCTAGACAGATCCCTACAGTTGCAAAAACTAAAGCTCAAACCCAAACCGATATTCTGTTATAAAGTAAGACTCGTCCACAGCCTCGTGTAAACACGCGCCGTCCACGTCTACGTCCTGTGTGGGAAGATTTGCAATCACCCAACGACCAATGGTTTCACACAAGAAAGAGGTGTAACTTTGATTCTCGCTGTAAGTTTGTTTTGCTGCCGACCGTCTCCATGGTTGTGGAGACGCTGTGTGTTTCCGTTGCTAAGATAAATACTGATTGTTTGGTCTTTCAAAAGAGGACACAACTAGAATATGTAATCAGTGGTTACGTTGTATTTACAACTCTGTTCCAGAACGTTCAAACCAAATATTCAGATGTGTGCAGTGCATTTCACGGAGGACTGTTTCCTGAACCTGGGAAAGTAGCCTACACCCTTCCTTTTTCTGACTCACAGCCTGTCAGTACGTTTTTTATATTTAAAGGATTTGTCACTGACTATTCAAATGCGGGTTTTGAGCAGTGTAGAGTAGCACTTGTTGTTTGTCATTTCTCCGATCACAATGCAGACATGGTTTTATGTTACGCAGCGAGATGCAACGCAACACGCAGAGACGTGTGTAAAAAGACAGTATAAGTCATTATAATCCGTAATTATGTCCCCACTGGATGTAATTTTTTACAAACGAAGATGTAAATCCCTCTTTTGTAATGGGTTTTATTGTTTTTGTCTCATCATGCCCGGACACTGCATCACAGTATGGTAAGGGGCGTAACATTTCCGTCACTCGCTTGAGGTATTCGGCCAGTTACAATGCACAGGATAGCTGGTCAATCAGCGTACATCTCGTTTTTCAGAACGATGAGCTTTGTAAAAATCGACGCGTTTCAGAAAGGCGGGACATAGAGGAGAAACAATAATGTACAGTCTGTGGAAAATAATAAGTTTTTTTAACCTTAAACCGCATAAACACATTTCATTACACCAAATTCACAACATAATGTTCTTTTTTAGCAAGTCATATGACCCCTTTAATGATCTGGCAACAACAGCTGACAGCTGTCTATTTCTCACAAAGCTATTATATGACTTTAAAAGACATGGAGTAGAATGTGTTCATATGGTCATATGGACCAAATTTATGATACTTTTATGGTGCTTTTGAGTCCATTTTGAAACTTGAAAGTATCCGTCCCCATACATTGTAATTGCATGGAAAATAGTGACCAACACAGTTAATCAATTTCAACTTTTGCTTTCCAAGGAAAACAGAAAGTCATACAGGTGTGGATCAACATGAAAATAAGTAAATTATTTATTACAGTTTATGTGTATCCAAATCCATACGTTGCCAGATTAAACTGGTAAAACAAAGAGATCCAAAAGTCTTACAATATTTAATAACTATTAATTAGAGAAAACAAAGTGTGTTCTTTCTGACTACAACACACATTCACGTATTACAAGATCAGAGACAGATGTTGAGGCCAGTGCCGACACATTACGCATTCAAAAGCAAATAATGGAGAGACATTCTTTTAGAGACTCTGTCAGAGATAGAGCTCCTGAATATTATTGAATATGGCCATTTGCCACTCTGACACCAACCGCTTTATACAGGTGAGAGTGAAGTGGGGTCCCTCAGTTATCCTTTTGTATGAAGCAGCAGGAGAAGACTGTTAAATTGTACCAGAACTCTTCATATGTATATATAAAAATGCCCTGAACAAGATGCTTATCTTAATAGATGAAGTAGGAGCAAAAGAGCTATAATTTTAATCAAATCTCTGGCTTATTCGTACGAGGCTGTCGAGCGCTATTGAGGTTTTAAATGCATGTTGTTGGGACTTTGCTGAATGGACTCAGTAGGGGGTGTCTCTCTCAGTAATTATACCTCACTTACAGGTATTTCCGTTGCTGTGCTCTTTATCTTCTCTTGTAAAGAGGAAATCAATTTGTACAGATGTATATGAGAGAGGTGATTGCCTTCACTAGAAGGGGGGAGAAAAAGAAAGACTGGCTTGGCACAAAAATGGGGGAAAAAAAGTATTGTCATAAAATGGACAAGTCGTTTGGAAAATTGAGGAGAGTTGCTTTTGAATGTGTTTGTTTGGGTCTTTTGTTAGCTCGTATTTAGCGTCTGCCATAGGTGCACTGAGCTGCCTGCAAATTTTCTCTGCGGCACTATTGGTGCAGACTCAGAAGAACGAAAAAAAGAGGTGAAAGAATGAAACAACTTAAGGAGGCAACTTCAAAAATTACTGGAACCTGTAAAATTGGCCAAAACGATCCACCCATGCCTTTTTATCACGTTTAGGGGTTGTTATTGTAGAAACAGATAGTTTTCTGTCTGCATATTTACCACTGTCTTGCCACTTCACTAACTAACCACTGGATATGTTGGTCAAACAATGAACATTTAATTTTCATGGTTTGTTGAACAGACATTTAGATTGGACCAAGACACATTACATTATATATGACATTATGTGCAATTAGCTGTAATTGCATATTTGTAATATGCATTATTACGTAAATGTAAAATTTGTTTAGGAAAAAAAATTAAATTAAATTACACCTTATTTTAACCCATATCATACGAGGAAAAACATATTTTAACATTTCACACTTAATTCAGTGTTACTTGTTTCTTTATAAATAATTGTGAAAATTACTAGCATTTCTGTGTGAAAATTGTTTCTACACCAATTTTTTTTCAGTGTACATTTTCATGCAGATTGTATTATATGAACGATCAACTACATTCAGGACAGATTAATATAAGCAGCCAGGTTAAATTATCACAATTAAGGTCATCATCATCCTACTAGAGAGTGGTCAAGTGGAATAATGTCAAGACATTAGGTCCCACGGTTTCCAGCGTGGTCACACAACCGCTGAATGGAGCCATTAGCGTCCAGCGTGAGCACTCCAAAGTACTCGTGGCACGTATTAATCAGGACTGAGATTACATAGCTTAGCATATTCTGCATGTATTGCCAGCCAGGCTTGTGGGCGTCAGAACAACCAAAAAGTTCTATCACATGCATTAGCAAAGCACACAGTAATTGTCGAGCACAATTATTTCTATTTAGAGGATTCTGGGATCCAGGCCTGCCAAAGAGGCTTAGATACCCCCCGGGGCCGGCCGTGGCTGTAGTGGACAGGAAGGCATTATGGTCTGGCCACAGTGCACGGACGTTCAGCGGTCTGTGGGAGTTAAAAGACACATGGTCTAAAAACTGAAGAGATGATCAAAGTAACCAGGATGGACAATGGCCTGATGCTACATGTACACAAGAGACCATAGATGAGGACAAATGCTTTAAATTTATGAACATCTTGTGCAATTAGACTTATTGCATTGTGGAAATGAGCTAATAAAAAATTAAAAACTGCTGAAGATTGGCATGTTGTCGCTAACCTTACCTCCTGCAAAGTTAACAAGCACAAGGTTTCATATTTCTATCTTATCTGTTTTTTTTTATCTCATCTTATTATTTTCATTCTTTGCACATGAAGTACTCTTGACCCAATTACTAGCTCTTCGGGCTGCGCACTTCTTTGTAATTCAAGTTATTATAGTCTGAAATTTTTGATTTTCTTTGTTTTGATACCTTTCCTCAGCTCCCATGAGACTATGTTGAAGGAAGGGAAGGTTCTAACACTATATTTTTCTTTTGGATTCTCAGTAAATGCTTTTTCTCTAGAGGGAGGGAAATAGAAACTGCTCAAAGTCTAGAAACGGTGGTGCCTTGATCAAATCAGCTGAGTTGAAAAGGATTCAACTGCAGAGATAACAAAGACGAAGGTGATTAGCAACACATTCTTACCAGCATGGTGCTCTTAGTTCACAGAACACAGCATGCTTTCTATCTTATATTGAATCTGGGGCAAAGAAACTGACTGCAGTGGGGGTCCAAAAGTCTGAAACCACTAGTAAAAATGAAGGATGGGCATTTTTCAAAAATATTGTATTTGAATATTTGGGCTCATAAAAAAAAAATCAATATTTGTTTATTTAAATGACATTTAACAAGAAAAAAATAATTTTTTAATAATCCAAGTTTTTGTCACCATTTCTGAACAAGTTTATGATTAGGCATTATACACAATGTTCTACAAAAACGTTACGTTATATATCAAGATTTTCTTTTAGTTAAAAACGTGTAAATACCTATATAAAGAATAAAAGCATTCAAGCTCAAGCAGAGCAAATGGAAAAAATAAAGCAGATGGTGCCAATTACAGTACAGAACGTACACTAGGGCGATATACCGGTAGAGATTTTAAACTATTGTCTCTATTGTGGTTACATGCTCATGTGCCATTGCTGTACATAGCACATGAAAACATATAGCCTGTACACATTTTTAAGCATTGTGGTTTAAAAACAAGTGTTTTAAGCTGTTGAAATGCAATCAGCAGCAAAAGACAACTCATTTTTCTATATGTGTGCGCTTGAGAGACTTGCTGCATCCCAATCCGCATACTATCCCTCCTAAATAGTATTCGAAAATAGAATTAGTATGTCCCAAATCGTAGTATGTTGAAATAAGTATGCCAAAGAGGATTCGATTAGAACTACAAACATGCATTACAAAGTATTTTTTTAAACTGCAAACATGGCGGATATGCGAGGGGTTTGAGTGATAATATCAAGGGCTAACCTGATGAAGAAATATTTATTTAATGTTATCAGCGTTATACACTCTTATAAAGATACGTTGGTCATTAACTTTTAAATGCTATTATGCAAACCATGAGCAGAGTTTCTCTCATCCCACAACTAATGTTGAGATGTTACTGTGGACAAGAGATTGCAGGGAGTTTAAAGAGACACGTAACTAAGCAACAGAGCGGTAGTAGTATGTCCAAAGGTAGATTGCCCATTCGACTGTGCCAAGCATGTAGATGCGTTCGCCATCTTTAACGGTCATCTTGACATCATTCACCATAATAATCAATGAATATCCGAAGATGCCACAATCCTGCAAAGCCGATGGTTGTAAAAACGGGAATAAACTTTTACAGGTGAGATGTGTTGGTTTTTTGTGTTTTAAATGTAATTACTCAATATTACAAGTTTTGAAATCATTGGACTTATGTTATTGTTATGGTGATGACGTCAGGATGGGGGGGGAGTTGACCCTTCGAATTTGGCGGACGTCTTACTAGAGCGGCATGTAACGCATAGATATGTATACGTAGATGCCTCATTAGCGTAATGAGGTATCTACGTATATATATCTATGCGTCCCAAAGCTTGCCTCAAAAGTATGTACTTTTTCTTCATAAAATGGGTACATAATTTTATGGCATAATATAAGTAGCCGAATTGGGATGCAGCAACTGTGTGTGCATGTGAAGACGGTGCTCATAGAGCGCGGGAGTATTGAACAGAGTTATTTTTGCCGCTTTATAGGCCCTGATGGTTAATACACACTGTATGTGTCAAACATACCCATCCTTTACAATGTGAACGAATGAAACACATGTTTGGGGGTACAGTGTATGGGATCCGGGCACCTGCTTAAGTGACTTATATCATAAAGACCTTATTTAAAGTAAAGATAACTATATCATGATATATATTGTTACAGTGAAATAAAAATTCACATATCGTGATATAAGATTTTGGTCATATAGGCCACCCCTAACATACACTCGAGTCAGACTAACGCTATGTTGTTCGTTTATATGTTTTCACAGTTAATTACCACTTTGTTCTTTTAAATGGGGAGTCATCTCAATTATTACCAGTAAAATATGGAGTGCCACAAGGATCTGTCCTAGGTCCTCTGCTATTTTCGTTATACATGTTGCCACTTGGTAATATTGTTAGGAAATACGGGATTAGTTTCCACTTTTATGCCGATTATACTCAACTATATATCTCAACAAGACCAGATGAAACTTCTAAATTAATTAAGCTAACAGAGTGTGTTAAAAATGTAAAAGATTGGATGACCAATCATTTTCTCCTATTAAATTCGGATAAGACAGAATTATTACTTATTGGACCAAAAGACAGTACACAAAATCTCTTGGATTACAATTTGCAACTAAACGGATGCACGGTTACTTCCTCTACAGCCAAAAATCTGGGTGTTATATTATATCGCAACTTGACTTTTGAAAATCATATTTCCCATGTTACAAAAACAGCATTCTTACATCTTAGAAACATTGCCATGTTACAAAACATGTTACCTGTTTCTGATGCAGAAAAGCTAGTTCATGCATTCATGACCTATAGACTGGACTATTGAATCAGGCTGCTAGGTGGTTGTCCGATCCTTCAATAAACAACTAACAGGTATCCAAAAGAACCGTCGGACATGGATCGAGTCCTTACCAGGTCAAGAAAATATGATCATATTACCCCAATTTTACAGTCTCTGCACTGGCTACCTATTAAGTTCCGTATCAGTTACAAAATATCATTACTTGCCTATAAGGCCCTTAATGGGTTAGCTCCTGCGTACCTAACTAGTCTTCTACCACGCTACAATCCATCACGTTCCCTAAGGTCGCAAAACTCTGGACTTTTGGTAGTACCTAGGATAGCAAAGTCCACTAAAGGAGGTAGAGCTTTTTCACATTTGGCTCCCAAACTCTGGAATAGCCTTCCTAATAACATTCGGAGTTCAGACACAAACGTCAATGAACATCTCTGTTTAAATCTGGATTAAAGACACATCTCTTTGGCCAAGCATTCAAATAATGCATCTCATAATCTTGTACTGCAGTTATATCTGATCAAATGCACATTTTTATTCTTTAGTTTGGGTTAAACAAATCAATTTTGCTTGTTTGGAACAGCAGCTACACTATCCAGAACACCTGAGAAGAGATGATGCCAACCCCTCAGAGAACCTCAGATGATGCCAACCCTGAAACAACATACAGAACTACCACATTTTGCTATAAGTTTGATTGCATCATATAATAATTGCCGTTAATAGTGTTCATCGTCTGTTTTATTACGTCTTAAATTGATTTTTCCGTACATTTCTGCCATATGTACATTAACTGACAGTCACCACTGATAAGCTACCACTAAATATTGTAGAAACTTAATTTGCTGTAAAGTTGCTTTGCATGATTTGTATCGTGAAAAGCGCTGTACAAATAAACTTGACGACTTAATGTTGAGAAAAACCATAATATCCACATGCTCGGCTGAAAGTTGGCTCATCAGTCTGACGTTCCAGAGACACAAAGATAACGGGTGCCAAGAAAAGTTTCTTACAGCGCTTTGTGTTTTCTGTTCTTAAACCATGCACTCTCCTTAGAGGAAACTTAAAGGAAGCATATGTCTCAAGATCATTTCGCTATCAGATAAGCTCTCTTCTCGGGGTAAAGCTGCGCTTACCTGCATTTGTGCTCAGTTTCACTGATTCATTTAGTAAGGTTTCATTTAGTAAGGTCAATTTGATCAAAGTAATTCCAAACTTCGCAAGGCAGACGATGACATTCTGTGATCAAATACAATCAACTTGTTAACACGCTCTACAGCGCCACCCAGTGCATATCACCTGTAACAATATTGACAGTAAGTATATATCGGTTCCCTTCACACTGCTCGCTTAAAATGCGATTAAAAAATGTGACCTGAAAATTTACGACTGTGAGTTTGGTTATCAAATGCGGTTATCTCGTAAATAACCATTTTGCTGCTGTGTGAATGTTGTCCCCTTTACTTTAATAACAAACTTGTGTAAAATCTTGCAATCGTGTTCTCCAAACGATCCTAAGAGCATCTTGAGCTTCACGGGAAGCAACATGATGAATTTCACAAATGTTCTTATTGGAATAGTGATCAAAAATGTCTTAATCTATATCAAAATATTTCGTTGCTTAGTTTTGAATTTGAAATCCCAGATTTTTAATGTGTTCTCAGACTTTTGGGCCACATTCTATCTATTTAGAAATACAGCTGAGATAGTTATACAAATGAGACATTTGTATGCAACCTTAAGAACCGAGGCCATCATGATTGTTTCAGTGTCCTTGGTTAATGACACCAAACAACAGGACATATGTGTACGGGATCCAAAGCCAGAATAACTAATATTTTCTCATCAAAGAGCAAAGCAATCACTCTCCACAGCAGAGCCCAAAGCTGCCATGTTGAGGTCCTAATGAGATGTTTAGAGGCACGGCTGGCTAATGGAACATTCTGGAGTTTGCCTCCTTAACTCCAGAGCCCTCTACCTGAGGAGACAAAGGACGTTCTGTCTACCAGGGGAAGAGCCGCATTTCAGATAATCTGTGTCATTCATATTACGCTTCCTGACACAAATGATCAGATAATTCACATCTGAAGTGAATTAACATCTGTTGTTTGAATGGGGCTAATGTCTAGCAATTCATCAAATTCACAGTCTAATATTGCTGACCAGAGATTCATGTAACGTGCCCAGACTTCGGCACAGAGAGTCTGCGGTTTAGAGCAATGCTTGGCTCTCTGCAGTGTGTTCCTGAACTAACAGTGCTGTCAAAATTAGAGATGGAAATAATGTGTTTATGCAGCATTAAAGAGATAGTTCACACAAAACTGAAATTCGCATTTGTTCACATTACACTCTTAAAACTAAAGGTGCTTCACGATGCCATAGAAGAACCTTTTTGTCTAAATCAGGGGTGCCCAACCCTGCTCCTGGCGATCGACTGTCCTGCAAAGTTTAGCTCCAACCCTAATCAAAGACACCTGCCTTTAATTTTTAAGTGATGCTGAAGACCCTAATTAGTTGCATCAGGTGTTTGATTAGGGTTGGAGCTGAACTGTGCAGGACAGTCGATCGCCAGGAGCAGGGTTGGACACCCCTGGTCTAAATGGTTCCATAAAGAACCTTTAAAATCTGAAGAAACTTTCTGTTTCACAAAAGGTTTTTTGTGGCGAAATAAGGTTCTTCAGATAAGAAAGAGATGGTTCTTTAAAGAACCTTTGACTGAATGGTTCTTTGTGGAACTAAAAATGGTTCTTCTATGGCATCGCTGTGATGAACCATTTGAAGCACCTTTATTTTTAAGAGTGTTGACGTACTTCTTGTGGAACACAAATGAAGATATATTGAAAAATGCCTGTCTATAGCGACTAGAGTCCAATGTCATTTGGACTATTATTTTGTTTTAATATTTTGTGTTCCACTAAAGAAAGAAAGTCATACAGGTTTAGAACAACATGAGAGTAAGTAAATGATTAATGGATGGACAAGCAAAGATGCTTCTTTGAAATAAAAAAAACTGTTTAGAAACCCTTTAAACACTGTCTAAAGTTTAGCTCCAACCCCAATTAAACACACCTGAACCAGCTAATCAAGCTCTTATAGGAATACTAGAAACTACCGCAGTGTGTTGAGGCAAGTTGGAGCTAATCTCTGCAGGACACTGGGCCTCCAGGACCGAGTTTGGGCACCCTAGCCTAAACTAAAAACATACTCCACAGAAAAGAGGGGAAGTTTCTATGCGTATATCGATTTGTGGTATGCAACATGAATGTATAACAAAGATTGCACAAAGAAAATAAAAAGCAATCAATAGCAGAATATCAAAACAGTAATGATCAAGGCTATAAATTAGACACTCCTTAACATAATAGTGTAACCATATCCAAACACACCAATTCTATGAATTTGTAATTATACACTGTACAGTGCCCTCACACTGAATTTCGCTGCATTTGGTATCAAAATTTGGTGTTACTCAAAGCTAACTTTGCCTTTCTTCACTTTTCAGGTTACAAAGTGACTTTGTAATAAATTCACACAGGTGTCCTTGTGGAATAACCACAGGTGAAGTTTATCATATGGTCATGTTCAGCTACTGACAACAGGAAACGGACCTTTTCACATGTATTTCTGTGATGATACATTTCTACAATTTTTAACGTCATAAATCTAGACAAGATTCCATTTATATATATATATATATCTATATCTATAATATATATATAGCTTTGCTAGATTTATGGCATTTAAGAATGTAGAATGTGCATATATATTCATTTTTAAACTGTAAATGTACATTTATGACACTATACTTTGTTATATTACCTTGGCATTAAGACAGAAAACTAGGTAATGCTGCTGCATGTGTGTTTCTAATACAATGACTGAGAAAGTGATGGCAAATTTGACATCATTGTCTCTTCGGACTAACGGAAACAGATATATTTTTTTTAGATGTTTACCCAGCTATGGCGACTTCCACTTTTAAGAACCCTGGAAATGTGAAAAGTGTCCATTTTGAGCAGTACATTTGGTATTATATATGCATTTAGATGTGTTTTAGAGGCATTGTACACCATAAAATGAATTCTGTCATTTTGTATCATTTACTAATTTACTTTTTTTTTTTTTTGTGCGGAACAAAAAAAATATTTGAAGAATGATTTCAACGCAATTGTCAGCAATGAAAGTCAACGGGGTCCAAAGCAAGATTGGACCCTTTTCGACCTTGAGTGTACAGAAAAAACATTTATTTTTAAATATCTCAGTTTGTTTTCCACAGAAGAAAGGCAATGACAATTTTCATTTTTGAGTGAACTCTCCCTTCATGTCTCCAAATAAATCTTGGGGCCAACTGTACATGTACATACACACAGAAGGTCAGAGGTAAAGGAAGTCTGAACTATCAGTTTGGGAACGTGATTTCCTCAGTACGTGCCACATTTAATGCATATTAATCTGTTTTTCCATCCAAGGATCCATGACAATCGAAGCGATGAGCTCTGCACCTCTTCGTTCTCACTTTGCTGAAACGCTTCACCAAAAATCTCAGCGCCGCCGTTACATCCTCCTACTCTAGAAGAGAGAAGTGAAAGATTACTGCGTGTGGCTCATTAAGAATGTTTTATTTTGTCTGCAATCCCCCCCCCCATCTACTGTCTCTCCACCCTCTCAGCAAAAGTCTCGGCGGAATCACAGCCCTGGGTGCATCGCAGCGATGAGATAAATGCAGAAAATGAACTGGAAGAAAACAGGGAGGCGAGAAAAACACGCGGCTGGCCGACGATGGCCGAAAACTCAAAGGAGAGATGGGTATGATTAAATCAAGCTTAATTCTATTTTGATAATTGTCTGCGTATGCGGCCACGTTTCGCCGTGGGGATGTGACTTGTGTATGAGACTGACAATGAAGTCGGCAACAACAGCTGCTCGGTGCCGGCTAGCTCGTGTACCTTGCCGCTCAAGTCTTGTCAGTCACATTTTCCCTAATTAACTAACATCTGCTTTCCATTTTCAGTTACACTGCATCGCCAGCTTGCCTCATCTGAATCCCTGACTCCTGACCTCCCCTGAGGAAGGCGCTCACTGTCAGAAGAACCCCCGGCATCCTACCACCACTGAAAGGTGATTCCTTTAAAACGCCAGAAACGGATGAAGGAGCGAGAGGGGGCTGCGCAAGGCGGGCAGACGGGGAGGGGAGCTGTCGCTTGTGTCAGGTTAACCTCAGAGACACATCCGGAGCTCAGCATCTGGGAGACGGAGGGGAGAGAGGCACAGTCGCTGCATTTGGTGCAAGTGAGTTTTGCATTAAGCACCCTGCAATGGCTTTCATCAGCTTCTTTCTTTCTCTCTCTCTCTCTTTCTTCCTTTCTCACCTCCACTCCCTCCCCCGAAATAAAAAAGGCTAAAACGCTAAACTTTGTGCACTGTCAGTCCCACGGCTGTGTTATCCCTCGATTTATGCTAGTAGCGGTGCAGCGTTAAGTGTTAAAGAGAGAGAGGAAGAAAGAGAGAGCTTTGCATGCAGAAAGGAAGGAGATGATACTGATGTTTGTGCAGCACATGTGTTAAGTCACTCACACGCCACAATAACACCTGAAATTGCGGCAGCTGGTGCTGTTAAACGTGCATCTCTTGTTCCAGTTTCACCACGGCAGCAACAGATAGCAACAAAAGTCCCATTGAGGTCTTTAAGGTAACCCATTATGATGTTTTCAATTTTTAAATATTATATTTTGTATTATATATTTTTAGTAAAATTAAGTGTATTATATGCACAAGTTTCTTTTTATTAAAAAGGTCCTGTAAAGTTTAAATAGCCTTCTGCGTAAGAGAAAAATAAAAGCCACTCTCTTGCATTACTTGTTGACTGTGTGGACATATCTCTCTCTTTTGTTTTTTTGAAAAGTCTTAAATTCATTAGATTTATTTTCCGGTGTTTTTACCCTTGATCACAAAGCTCGTGATTTGTGTGGAAATGCAACAAATCTCCCAGGTTTAGAAAAAAGGGTAAATCATTACATAAAAAAAAAAAAATTAACAGATGGGCCTGCCTAAAAAAATATGATTTTCTACAAATGATTGCATTCTCTCCCCTTTGGTGTGAAAAGTAGACTCAAGAACACTTTTAAATAATTTGTTCAATTTGTTCCACAGCCAAAGAAAAGCGGCTTGGTGGAAATTCAGATTCATTAAAACTTAATTAATATGCATCATTATGTAAATGAGGTTGCAGTTAATGAGTTCTTAAAAGAAGCCTTCCTTAATTAGTTCACTTTTTAATGGCATCATCATTTATCTTTTTTCTTTGAAGCAGAATGACGCGAGGACCTCGCCGTTCCCGAAAGTGCTAAAATTTTCCATTTTTTAATTATTCTTATTTCCTTAATTTTTATATGATTAAAAATGCATTTAGAGAAGTAAATAAATGAGAAAAAATTAGACCTTTTTTTCCAGACTCACTTATTTCCATTAAAACAGAGTCTCTAGATGCCGGAGTGTTTCAAAAGTAAAAGGGAAAGCATCTTCTTACAAAACAATCAAGGCTGTCTCACAGTTACCTCCTTGTCTTCTGCGAGTAGCATTATTTCTACTAAATCTGAGCAGCCTCTTAATTGCTCTCTCCAGTTGGGCTGCAGTATATATTACCACACTCCATTACTATTTATGGAGCCTGAGATTCATATTGCAAATATGAATATGACTGTGGTCATTTCCTTCTGTATTCATTCTCTCATTTATGCATTTACATATTCAATCACTCGATTTTTTTTCCCTTTAATTGTTTTATTTGTTTATTTATTTGGTAACATGTACTAGATATAATGGATCACATAATAGCAATCTAAACCTTTGAGTTCACCACATTTTTCTGGGATGGTTTGTGAATAACTGGAATTTTTTAGGAACTCTCATATCTTGCACAGGATATAGATATATAGATATATATTTTTTTTTTTTTTGTTTTTATATTGACAAAGCATGCATTGGAACCGTGTGTTTTAATTTCTCGTCCTGCGATTTGGTGGACACGGTTGAAGTGGAGACCAAGTTTCGCACACTCAAGAAAGGTTGTATAATAAAACTTGCAAATTGCAGCAGGATAATTTTGCGTTTACTCTCACATGAAAGATAGCTTATCAAATATACGATTTTGATGGACGTGTTTGTGAAGTAGTGTTGTGTAAAGGTCGAGAGGGTGTATGGGGAGGGGGAGACACGTTTTTAGGTTCCCGCTCACTAACCATCACTCTGTTCCTAATTGTAACCACTGGCATTGATCAGGCGTCTCAAACAAGGATCTATCTTTGTATTTTGTATAACGACGACCATTGTTGTTGCAGAGTTAATTCATTCAATTTTTTCTCAACCAGGAATAAGATTTTAATGTCATTGCTACTGGAGGATTTTCCTAACATCCCTTCATGGGATTTTTTTTCTTTTTTTTCTTGCAGGAGGTCTCGGGGGTTGTTGGTGGGACAGGCTGGTGCTGTTTGTTATGGTACTTGTTGATGTGACCCAGACAATAGCAAAAAGTAAAACTGACAAGTAAAATGTGAAAAATATATATATAAATTATTTTATATATCAGTGCATTACATTAAACAAAGAGTATATTATATTTTTAATGGTCTTGCAGAAAGTTAAGTGAAGCAAGTAAAACAAAATTAGTGTGTAATTAGGAAATAAAAATGAGCGTATTTGGACACATTTCTTGCAGGTTGTTATTGGACATTTTGAGCAGTGAATCGTTTGGCATTTGGTGTTCTGTGAGGAGCGACGGTGGGCATGTGTTAACTACACACAGGACACTCGAGCGAAAACCAGACGCCCACCGAATCCTTCAATCTGTCATTTCCTCTCGCAGCTCCCGAGCAAGATAAAAATAAAGCGAGCACAAAACACTTCTCTCTTATTACTCTTTCAAAATAATGCTCTTCTCACTTTAGTTCACTTCTTGGTAGCCTTTACTTGGAAACATGTTGCAGTGAGCATATTGTTTAGAAAATAAGTAGGCCTAATTTATTTTTTATTCGCCATGGGTGTTCAGCGAATGATCTATGATCAGTATCAACATTTAAGAAACGATTAAAATTTTTTAAGTTGTATTAGGAATCTAGCTTGCCTTTAAATAATATATATGTTTCCTGAACATTTGTTTTTTTTTTATTCTTTGTTTTATAATAAAACACCAACCAAAAAGTATAACAATTAAAATACAGCGATGAAATGCTTTCAGTAATGAAAACATTTCAGTTTAGTTTTACAGTACGGAAATTGATTTGGCTGTATAAATCTTTTTCTTTATTCTTTCCCTTTGAGATGTTCATTAAAATTATGCTTGAATAAACCAAATCAATGTTTTTGATGTATATTAATTATTATTTTTTTTCACTATGGCAGGTGTAACAGCTGTTGGCCATTATATGAACCGAGGAGAGAGAAGATAAAAAGCATACCTGGTGTTTTTTTTCTGTAGAAGTGAGACTTCATTTACCCCTTCAGACCTGTGAGTGAGAAGAAAACAGCTGGTTTATTTGGGTTCGGGTGCTTAAATAGAGGCTTTCTGACATGTCTGATCGCATGATTCTTTGGGGTTTTCGTGAGACAATGATCGGTGCTGCTTGATACAAGCATTTTGCATTAACAGTTAACTATGCATGAGTGTGAAACCCTTGTGATTTCTGAGACCACTATGAATTAAGGATACACGCCTTGCAAAATTCAGCTTAATAGTCACCAAAATGAAGTGGAGTGTTTTCGTAGTGAACTATGACTCCAGAGACAGGAGGTGTGCAACTTAAGATGAGTTTCGACATGATGTGTACAGGACGGAGAGACGGCGTATAGACGTACGAACATGGTTCTCAGAATTAGACAGCACATCCTGTAAAGAATTTCAGATATACAATAGTTTTACTTAAACTGACTTGACCCAGCAAGATTTCAGCCAGTCAACAGATTTTCATATCAATGGCCCAGCAGCAATAGTGAAAACCAATTATGTTTTTGAAGTGAACACAATCCATTAGTTTTCCTCTTAAACTCTTCCTTAAATACTGTAGAAATTAGTTGTATAAGTGGAAAATACATAAATATATGCTATAGATATTACTACAGATTATGGCGTTCTCTGTCCAATCAGATGTGTTTTAAGTGTGCTTAAGTTTTTATAAACTGAAGAAATGCCTTTAACCCAAAAGCCAAGCGACAATATTTGAATATACAGAAATTAAGTGAGTGATTAAAACCATACTAATTATTTTAAGTCAATAAAGTACTTTATTTATTATGAAACTGCTAAAACAGTATTTCTTTTTCATAAAATGTGTGAAATAAACTAAAATCGTTTTTAAATTGTGAATGTGTTATTTCTATCCTTCCATGTGTACATTAACAAAGTGATTACAATGTTTAAAACAAATACAGTGGTGACTTACTATTGATATTTACTACACTCAAAGGATCTTTGCAAAAAAGAAAACTTTGAAAGTCAAAATTATCATAGCGCTTTATTTAGATGAGAAGTATTTTAGAGTCAGTTCTCAAGGAAAACAATCGAATTTATTTTAAAGCAAATCCACACGTGATGAATTATTTAAAGCAACTGGGATTGCAATGCCATCAAATAGCAGAAAACAAAGCTTTACCCCGTGCTCGAAGATTTCTGTTTGAGGAGTGGAGAAAGAGATGTTTAATGCTAAACACAGAGGGAGTGAGGGAGGGAGAGAGAGATATCTCAAACTGCTTATGCAAAAATAATTGGTAACCTCCATGTACTGTTCTGCACTATTATTCAAATCTCGCCTTTGTTGGCCCTGTTTACAGGATGTTAACTGGTGCATTTTCACCCCCAGAGTGGACCCCTATTTTTCTCTCACACACACAGTCTATTCTCCCAGCTGTTTGATTTCCAACTGCCAAACGTAGTTTATTTCTGCCTTTGTTTTGTCTTTCTGAGTTGCGCCTAGATCTCAAAGTTATCTTCAAACTAAACATGTTCTCTTACAACTAGGGATGTCAGTCGATTAAAACTTTTAATGGAATTAATTACATGATATGACAATTAATGAATCCAATTAATCACAATTTAATTGCATGTATCAATATTTGGAGGCAACAAAACAAAGATCTTTTAAGGATCAATCAATGTGGCAGACAAATAAATCATTGAGTGTACGTAATAAAAAGTGGCTTAGAAGCTAATATTGTTTTTGTTTACACAGACTGTTTTTCCATTGTTGATAACTTTGGTCGTTATGTTGCTGTTTTGACTGGGTTTTTTTTCAGCGTCTTACGCCATTAGCGCAAATTTTTTAAGACAACTTAGTTGTTCACTCTAAAAAATTTCAAGACCCCTGCATTCTGTTCCATTCTGTTGAGCGCCATCTAGCTGTTAATGAATGTAAAAAGACATCCTGTTTAAACGATTTTGCTCATTCGGTGTTCATCCTGTTCTTGGTAAGTGTGGTTTGGTGAGATGTGTTGGCTGTAGTTGCCAGAACTTGCAAAAAAAAAAACACGAAGGTGACACATTAAGCTTGAATTACTTCAATGCTAGAAAAACATGTTTAAAGAAGGAATTTATGTACAGGTCAGGGGGCATGAATAAATGTGTTAATTATTTGATCATTTTTTTAATAATTAATCACACTTATTTAAGTATTTAATATGCTTTAATTTTTGTTTTCACCCTTGAACCACTTTAAGCTGCATTTTGTATATGAAAGGTGTTTTAGAAATAAATGTTGTATTATTAAATTAACACATTCAATTAACCGCCCTACTTGCAACTAGAAACTATAAAAAATAAAAACACAAGCTACTCATAGAAAATAAATATACCTTTAGAATAGGGTTTCAAATTACTGTTGTGAAATGAATATTAACTCCCCACTTTTAAAATTCAAGAAATTCAAAATATCCTACTTTACTCCAAATCTTATTGTATAAAAAAAAAGCACAGATGACCTATTTATGAATGTTTATGTACTTTTGCCTCTCTGCATGTTGCCGGGATGTGTACAGTATCTGTGTCACTGCCAGGCACGAGAACAAGATAAAAATCGCTGTCAGTCGGTAAGCAGGTAGTGAAAAAAAACACACAAAAAAAAAGCTATAAATACGAATGTGGTGTAGCAGGTAAAGTTTGGCGGCGTTCTCACCCACTCTTCCTCAGCTGGAAGCAGCAGAGTGAGAAGAAGGGGGTGGCAGCGGGAAGTTCCTGCCATCCAGCCCTCCGAACCTGCGGGTTTGTGCCGGGCTGAGCACAGGTGGGCGCACATCCACGCTCATGCGGTGTCGGAGATGCGTTTGGAGGAGGAGGAGGAGGAGGAGGGCGAGCCAGCCCAGGCAGCCTGGGCCGCTCAGGCAGGAAACAGCAGAGGAAGCCACAGGGCAGGCAGCAGAGTTTGAACACCTTGTGTGCACATAAGCAAACACCCAAATGCACACTTCTCAGGGAAACAGAGCCTTAGAAGTCACATCAGCCTGTCTGACAACAGTGTCCCAATTAGGATGCCCCATAAACAAGGGGAAGTGGTGCCTCTCTTGGGACCAGTCTCACCCCCACTTCCATCCCTCTCCCATCTCCACTAAAACACACCATAGATTGCAGGATGCTACTGTATATCAAGCACTCTAAAGTGCCAAATCCATTTATGATAGCACAAGGTGTCGCTTAGGAAAGTGCACTTCCTCCAAGAATGTGCGCTGCTCGGAGTAGAGTGGAAAACTTTGCTTTGTGCATCTGAGAGATTCCTGCTCCAGCTATAACCCCGCCAATTATTGTTGCCTTCTGCATGAACTTTTAAGCCTGGAGAAAAGGTAAAAGTCAACACTGAAACTTTGATTATGAAAATGGTGGAAACTTGAATGGCGACTCTGAGATACTTGTACATTAGCTCTTCAGCTTAACCCTGTAAATGCTGACATATAAAATAATAGTCAGAATAACCTTTTTTTTTAACCTTTAGACAAAAGTTTTGAACCTTTAGGACAAATAAAATTTATATATATATATATATATAATATATACAGTGGGGCAAGCACGGGAAGAGGCTTATCTATATAGTTATATAAGATATATATTATATATATATATATACGTGCGTGTGGGTGTGTGTGTGGTGTGGTTTTGCATATTTCTTCTCTGGGATAGAAGGCTTCTATGATAAAGAAGAATATGGAGCCCATACTCGAGGAGGAAAAAAAACATCTCAATTTAATTCAGAAGCCCAAACTGAGCAAAAATATTACATTTGGTGCTGTTGCTGATATTTATATGGCTAAAAAGATTCAACTTTGATAGCTTGTAATGTAAACCAATTAGATCTTTATAACAGTATAACAGACTACTTGCATAAAATGCTATGAATATCAGTTGTCACTCTATATCTCCTTATAATATGTCTGAAGATGATATTTAAATGCTAGTTTTATGATCAAACCTCTGTAGCTTTTATTGTGGGGCAAAATATATAATGCAATGCAGTACAGTGATGACTGAGAGACGTACAAAAAACGTTCCTCAAAAGACTAATGTATCAGATTTGATACTCAGATTTTTACATGTTTTTTGGAATGTACCAGATTGTGTACATGTTTTTCAGCAGTTTTGATCATGTTGATAATTTAGAGGCCTTAGAGATTTGCATATCAAATATGATACAGTAGTTTTTGTAGGTTTAAAGAAATTGATCATTATATCATTTACTCATTATTTTGTAACGAACCCATATGATTTTTTCCTTCTGTGGAAAACAAAAGATGTTTAGCAGAACATCCAAGAACATCAATTTAGCAGATTTTTCACAGACGAAAAAGGTGGTTTGCATCAACTATAAATGACGATGAGAATATGATGACAATTTTTTTTGTAGATAAAATGACACTTCACATATGGAAATAAATACTCTTGGACAGATCCTTTGCACTCATCGGTACTTTTTCTCTTTTTATCGGCCTTCCCTCTCTCCTTTGGCAAAAGGCTACATCTGTGTGCTTAACGCATTTCTAACGAGCTGCCGTTGTTTTTCTGGAATGCACTGGAGATCAGTCATCGTGCCACTGTGAGTAAGATCACATTCACATGAGTAAACCATGCATCACTCTGACGCGCCAGACACCTTCTTTTGCAGAATGAAGAAATGCCTTGTTATTATTCACAAAGAAAGATTAACATACTTCTGCTGATGTCATAAAAGTGTGCCATGTTTGGTTGCTTCTGTGAAGAAACAATACAAAGATCAAATTTACCAACCGCATCAATGCAGTTCCTTTCAGAAATGTGTGCCAAAGTAAGACTGATTGCACTGTCTATGAAACATTTTTGTGTAAGCAAAAGTGCAACGATCATGTATGAACAAGGATAAACAAGGGGGAGGAAAAAAGATATGAGATACAAAATGTCCATACCACATAATAATACGAAATACTAAAACTCATATGGCCACAGAAAAATCTAGTCTATCAAATGCATCACTCTAGCGTGAACTGTAAACTTTTGTGCAGTCTGATAATATGATATGATGGAGGTCTGTGCCGAATGAAGAGATTTTTTCTTCTGTTTTAAGGGCTTGGAAATGCTGTTCAGTCAGTCTTTTTAGAATGCAGAAAAAATATGAGGTCCTCTGTTAAGTCTCCAGTGAAGTAACCAAGAGTAAGAAAATTAAAACAAGACTCTGATCTGTGATCACACTGTAAGTGTGAATTTTAAATTAATCTCAATTTAACAAGCCTCAGCGCAATCTTATGTGAGAATATATAATACAGAGGGGCTAATTGAATATTTTCTCAAGCATCAATAAGCTACTATTTCATTTTTTTTATTAATTTAAGATGTATAATAGCAGAGATTTAACATATTAAATAAAGGCTATAATGGCTCACTCTTTGATGATGTTCAGAGTTTTTTTTTTTTGTAGACCAACTACAAAACACACGTCAGTGGGAAAAAAAGGTGTTCATAAAATGTCAAGGGGATAAAACTAAATATTATATGAGCTTTCTTTATTTCTTCTTTTTTTTAACCACCATGATTTGTGTGATTTTTTAAAATTGGGAAAAAGTCATTAACATTTTAAATGAAATCAACATTATTTTAATTTAAAAATATACTAATTAAAAAACACAAAAAAATCAAATAATCATGATTGCATATTTCTCCTTAATTATGCAAAATATACCTTATAATTGCCTGTTTTGACAACAAATGATCAGTGAAAAGAGGTGTTTAACATTCATAAAATGTTGATAGTCAAGGAGCGAAAACTAAAAATGATATTGGCTCTTTTCTTTTTTTTTTTTTGCACCTTACCATCATGATTGGTGTTTTTTTATTTAAAAAAAAGAAAAATTAAATAAAATCTAAAGATATTGACACTTTTTTTAAATTAAGAAATTACTAATGAACTTGAAGAATGAATGAATAAATAATAATAAATAAATAGGGCTTCACGTTTAGCCTAAATTAAATGCATGGTTAATTTAATACCAAAAAATATTCCAGTTTTGACTAATTTAGTTTTTTGGACTGATTAAATCTTCAGTCTATCTGACTACCAGGGCCGTCACCTCATCCTGCCTAAATTTGCATAAACATACAGTATGATTTCCCAGTGTTCATAACATTTACCAAACAATCTCCAGAAAGAAAAAAAATGCTGTTCTCATTAAAATTCACAACTCATACTGTACCAAATATACACAAATGAGGCCAGCGACCTTTAAAATGAGCTATTGATATGCTCAGTTTGCACCACTGGAACCTGGCTCTCCACACAGTCCAAACTGACACACCCCTAATTTGATTGGCATATTCTATTTATTATCATGCAACCAGATCTCCGCTGTGATTTGTTTTCAAGGCACCCAATAAACACCTGGCCTGGCCAGTGTTACAGTGATGTCACCGGCACAAGTTGAATATACACAAAGTGGTTTGCCATGTTTAAATGAATGAAGCTTCAAGCTGGATTTTCAATTTTGAACCTTCCCTCTTTCCTTTCAGATAATTTGGTTGATCCAAGTGGCAAATGCAGGGCGGCATAATGCAACATGCTTCTTAAGTGCCAGTAGGTTAGGCGCTAAGGGGAGGCCGTTAACGCCACTCAAACAGACTCTGCCTCTCTACTGCGCTGCCTGGGGATCATTAAAGACATTTACGGCTCTGTAGAAGTCTCCAATTTGCTTTGATTCAAACTGATCTGGGTCTGGAGTTTATCTGTCAGAATATGATAAATGCTGAAATAAAAACAAATCATTGAGCGGCACGAGAAAGAGATGCACTGGGGTCAGAGATGTCGGCGCCAAGATCTCCCCTCCCACGTTATAGCATATAATTAAGACACAAAGTTGCGTTAAGCAAGTTATCATTGACTTATACAGTTAAATGCATACTTAAAGAGACAAATACCCCTTTTTAAAGCTATACGTATGACACGGCGAACGGTTAGAATCTTCAGTCTCATCAGCATGCCCTTGGTGTGTATTTTAATCTGAGCGACTGGAATTATTGCCTGTTACGGCTGTGTATCCTTTAGGAAAAGTGGAGGAACTATACTCGATATCAACAACATTAGCAGGAGAGCTGTTCTCATTGCATTTTAATCAACTTTGCCGGATTGAATTTCAGAAATGTAATTCTGCCCTCCACTGGCACAAAAAAGGTGCACACAAAAAGCAAGGCATTTCCTGTTTGACTGATACCAGGTAGAAATAGTGTGTGTGTGTGTGTGTGTGTGTGTGGGTACATAAACACATCCAGTTTGCCAACTAAAGCATCACTTAGCGTTTTTTTTTCTTTGCATATTACTGGATAAAGTGAAGAAACATGATTGAAATAGAATAAAACATGCTTTATCTTTGCAAAAATTATGATTTCCTACAGTGTGTATTTAAACATTTGATTTAATGACCTTTAACGTCTTAATTTTTTTTTTTTAAGTGAACAACTCTCTCACTACATTTTGTTTTCATTTTCTTCTTTTCACTTTCAACATGCATGCGTTATTATCAAGCTCTGGTTCAACATGAAACAAAAGCCTGATGTCTTGCTGAGAGGTGACACAGTCTGTCCCAGGAGGCATCGGCAGTGCCCATGTCACCTGGGGTGTTGCCAGGAGCGACGGGACTGGTGCTCCGAGAGCAAGGAGGGGGGCAATCTAGCACAAACAATCATACCGACTTCCACCCCCTCTCCTGATGCTCTTTGAGCACCTTCAAATGCCTGCTCCTCCTTGAAGAGCATCTCTGCTCCAGGTGCTAAAAAGCCACATGTTAATCCAGGCCTGTCTGATAGGCAAATGTCTCTATGAGCCAAAGCATGAATAATAATGACTGTCTATAGAGACATATCAACTACAGTAAAGCCTGCAGTGCTGCTGGGGAAAAGGAAAAAGCTATAGATTAAGTAACAGAAACAAACTCGACAGAAATTAACTATGCAAAGTGACATCACTTAGATAAAACTTATGAGTTGTATGTAAACAAAACACATCTCAGGTTAATTCTACCAAATGTATAATTTTACTTCTCCCTACGTGAAGGATGGGAAAGTGTTTACCCTGGGACTCCCTGATCGAAAGGGGGGGGGTGGGGGGGGGGGTGGGGGGGGGGGGGGTGGGGGGGGTGTGGGGGAATTAATTTGGTGGTGTATTGCCAAAATATTTTGGGTAATTACATGTATGCGATAAAGCTTTTTTTTTCTGACCATACTGCATTTCCTAACAAAGACACCTGATTTCATCTGAAAGGGGCAATCATAAAGGCATTTGTTCCTTCTGTTCGATCCTTATGAGGGAGTATCTCCGTATAACCAAATCCACAAAAACACATTTGAGAACGGAGTCCAAGTCTCACATATGTACATCATTGTGGCTAAATCTGAACACGGCGCATCAGAGTGTTTTAATGTTGTTTCTGAAGCCCTACGAGAAGTGCTCATTACTTTGGCGCAATACAAACTCTCCTGTCACAGTTCTTGTCATCTTAGAAAGAAATATAGACAAAATAGGAACATTAATGATAGGCCTATTTACTTTCTGACTGAAAAAAGGCCCTCCTTTTGTGCCATAAATGGCAGCACACTCGACACAGGAGAAGGTTTTTAACAGCTCTCATCAGAGACACTGTGCATATCTTGAGCTTATCTAACATGACTCTACACCTCAGTTTTGCTCTCGAGCTCACTAACAATGCACTTCTGACATGCGTGACCATTTTGTGCATTTATAAACATGGGCTACTAAAGGCATGGTGTCTTTAATTTATGGTGTCTAAACTCTATAAACATTTTTAATAAGATTTGACTTATAAACATTGACTTGCTTGTGGGTTTTTTTCCATACAGGGAAGTCATGGGACCCAGCAACGGAGGTGAACTATCCCTTTAAGAGAGGCATTCTTCAGTAGCGAGACAGCAAGTAATTATTTTCCAAATAGCGAAGTAGTAGCACAACCAAATGCTAAATCGCTGTTTTTAACGTCTGAGCTGAAGGACTAATTAAACGTACTCACCTGAACGAACCCCTCTCTGACTCGTTCACACGTGTAGCGTCGTAAAGTCAGATTTATTCCAGCGAATCAGTCCAAAATGGTTCTGTCACCCTGTGTAGCGCTGGAAGGTCCGACTCGTTCTAAAGAATCGGTTCGTCCAAAATGGTTCTATCACAGCACTAGAATCTGATTCATTCTAGTGAATTGGTTTTTTCTTTGAATAGTTCGTGTGTACATGAAAAAGTCATCTACAAAATCGTTGGTTTGGACAGTTTGTGTTAAATGAACAGATTCACAAAAATGATTCGACTCATTGTAGCTACTATTTCGACTCGAAAAAAGGTGTTTAATTTTGTTGTTTTGTTTAAATGTATATTTACTATAAATTTATGTTCGAATTTGACAGTCACCATAAATAAGACTGATCGTTTTTTTAAACCCCAGACAATTATGGCCATGGTTAAATTATACATTATATCATTGGATTGTTAGTTTTGTTTTATTTATTAAATATTTATTGTTTATTGTATATTTACTTTTTAAACATTTTAATTATGTCACGGGTCACGGCCCACAAAGGCCACAATCTGCCAGCAAGAGCTTTAAATGTAGCACTATGCTTTTCTTGCAGGGTCAAGATGAATAGACAAACATCTACCACAGAAGCTGAAAAAGACTTACTGCAAATCCACGCAAATTGGGAAAGCGGCAAAGAGGGAGAGTTTCTGCCAGGTAAGCACTCTTAGCTTTCCTTTTAGGCCACCATCTTTTGTTTTCTGAAGTTACACATATAGGAAAGTTGCAATCAGAAGCCAGGAAGGAGTGAAAAAGGAAAAAAAGAACTATAAGCATTTCAAGCTATTGCTGAAACAATCCAATTACAATGCCTATCAAACTTAGTTTCACAGGTTATAGCTTCTAATTGCCTGACAAAAATTGACACTTCAGTCGCAACACTGTAATATAATAGAGGGCCAAATTAAATTTGATCAAGGGGCAGAAAACGACGCTATCATTCAGCCGTGCGGAAAAGAGATCAACTTGCATGATATAATGGATCAAAAATGAAAATTATTCATTAATCGTGTTGGGTTTTCCAATAATGGAAATGACACAGTGCATACGCTGCCCGTAAAACACGATTATTAAAGGGATGATAGAATCTAACAAGGCATGGAACCGAGAGAAGTCTTCCTCCACTGCTCTCTGAGGTGAAGGATTGTGGGAATGGACTGACTGACAGGTCACTTCCCGCAGCAGACGCGTGTTTGTGTGTGTGTGGTGTGTGTGTGTGTGTGTGTGGTGGGTGTGAATAGTGGCATTTGGACTTCCGAATGATGAGGCAAAATCATGAGAGCCTGAGCTTTTTTAATTCATGTTCCAGTTCTGTTTGATGTTTTATATATAAATAAATATATATATACATGTATGTATGTTATGGTGTGTGGTGTGTGTGTGTGTGTGTGTAGAAATCATGCGTACATATGTATGTATATACAACACCATACACATTAAAACAAAACAATATAAACAACTTACATTACATACAATTTCAATATTATATTATATATTATATATATATATAAAATCTATATATAATATAGATATATATAATATATATATCTATATAAATACATACATACATTTAATTAACTGTGTAAAAAGGCAAGATGCGCAATATTCAGCAGCAGATGAGATATGTGCATGTGTCTGTAAGAAAGAGGCAGATGAAGAGAGGAAGATAAGAGAAAAGGATGACAGCACTCAAAGGCTAAAGGCAGTGCTTTCTCTCATCTCCTGACCACCGGCTGACCCTGAGACTGAGACTGAGAGCCGAGAGCCGATGGAGTGACCTGGCTCCCCGTGACCCTGCCGAGCTGAGCGTGAGGCTCCCTAGCCAAACCCACCGGAGCTCCAGCCTCACTGATCTCCAGCCCTGTAATTGGGTCAAAGCTCTGCATTGCCTTATTGATGTGCACATGCTATCTGTCGAGGCATGTCACTCTCAGCCATATTAGAGAACACCTCGAGGATGACTGCAGGAGATCAAGGACACCAATGCACCATTTCATATCAAACCCCAAACATGAGAGGGGTGCCGTTCATTAAAATTTAGGCCATCAAGAAATATACAATTCAAAAGAAATGTCTAATTTGAAGCGGTCCATGATAGGACACGATCATATCTTAACGTATTTAACAACCAGTTTTGACATGAGTTATACCACCCTAAAAAAGGATGTTCTCACAAATTATGATAATTAAAATGATGGGAAGTTCAGAAAACAGAAAACAGTCAGTCAGAAATTCAAAAGATGTAATTTGTCGTAAGTATTTTTTAGAGTTTCTAAATACATCAATATACATCATAAAGTTATGGAGGACATGCAATATATGTACATATCAGTGGTTATTTCTCTGAAGAGAAAAAGGAAACAGTATATAATAAATGAGAAAATAATCAATAGTACAAAAATAAAGCAAAACAAACAACTAAATCATGAAATATGAGATCAATTTGCCACTTTCAGATGTCCACAGCTGGTCTGAAAATTAGCCTGAATGGGTCAAACTAGTGTAAATCGATGGACTGATTACAAAATAAACAGCATTGATTAAAAATGAAATAATTAAAAAAAATAAATCAATACTTATTGTTATGAATTTTTTTTTAATTGTACAAAATATATATTATATAAATGGTTAAATTATTCAATAGAATTTGAAAAAGATTTATAAATATTTTGAAATGTATAAATATTACAAATATATAAATAGAAAACTGTAAAAAAAAAATTAAATAAAATATTTAACCACTTTCTATAACTTCGATTTTGGTAAAAACAAACAAATAAACAAACAAAAAAAAAACACGAAGAGGGGACTTTGCTGCCTCATTTCAAAAGTCCATCACATGCTACTCAAATCTATGTAGGATTTTAAAAACAGCAGCAGATAGTCATGAGAACTTCATTGGAAATTTTGCAGTGGATTTAATGTGGCTTTATGGGAAGCATTACGTTCATTACATTTCTTTTATTGCCTTGACGTATCTAGTAGACTGTTAATGTGTTCCTCTCGGTTGATTGTACATGTGCAAGCAGTGTCCCGAGGATCAGAACATCAAATCACTTGGATTGTCGTGCTGTGAAAGAATTTAAAAGCACTGGGGTCCCAGTCTTATAATTGGGTATCGATGGCCAATGATTCTCTCAATTTCATCGTTTTTCCACTTGGACAATCTGGTGGAACTCTAAGACAACCTAATTATAACCCCTGCTGAGGAGGCCAGCCCTGAGCAAGGTTTCATAACGGTCTCAACTTTCTCATCTTCTGCAAACTTTCACAAGGGCATGACACTGATACTAATCACACCAAGCCAGTCTGACAGTGCTGAAGTGAAGAGTTAATCACGGTATTAACATTACCACTAATTATTTAATGCTATTTTTTTTCTCCAAATGTAACTTGACGACTTGTTCAGCAGTATGAATACAGGTTTTCAGGTATTCTGCGCAGAGGATGTTTGTTGTTGTTTAAAATATTAGCTTATCATTCTGTAAGATACTCTTTTGAAAAAGCAGCTAAAATACGAAAAAAGCAGACCTAAAATGCCTTTTTTTTGTTTTTTTTACAAACAACCTGGTTCACTTGAATGTATTTGAATTTCCAATCCAACATAAGAGAACAGTTATCTTTCCTTGCTTGGCTGTAATACGCAAACAAATGTGCACTTGTTGGAAAAAATAGCTTGTTACTGGAAAAGCTACATTATTTTGAAAGCAAAAGGATGACAGTTACGGTTCTGAAAATTTAGTTAGTTAGAAACATTTCTACTTACTCCCCAGCACTGACTGAATCAACTTTCCTATCAACTAATCAGATCTTAGGGTTTGGCTGGTTGGCATGGCTCCATTAGTGCCTGCTAGCAGTGTTGTTGTTGTGTTAATCAACTTACACCTGGTTACCCTCATTTTATTTACATGAAATGCAGTTTAAATTAAATTACAGTTTTAAATTAAATAAAATATAAATATTTGATGAAAACCTAAAACAAAAATTAGAAATGTTGGCTTGGCAACTAACTGAAATAAGCTTAAAGTGGGGTATGCATTTGTTCAAAAATGCTTTAGAGTCAGGCCGAGTACCAAAACAAACTTGTAGCCAATCAGCAGTAAGGGGCATATCTACTAATGATGAGGAGAGAGCGCTTAGTGCACAGAACGGACATTAACCGAGCCGAGCGACGACAGAAAGATTGAGATGGAAGATAAAAAACAAAAGAGGAAAACGTCTGCGGAACAAAAGAGGGCTTACGATAAGGCAAGAAGTAGGACCCGTGTAAATATCGGATCAGCTTTCCAGCACTGGAGAGAACTCGGAGAGGAAGGCCTGCGATCGGACGCCGAGGTTACTTTGTTTCTTCTAGATAGGTGAGTAACACCTACACTGGACGCGATAAAGTGACCGTTGAAAATCATTTGAAATGTGTGTCAATATGTCATAAATAGAATGCAGCAGCAGTTTTCTGTCGGGGATTTGTCGTGTCGCGCCGCATCCAGTGTAGACAGCATCACTGATTATAATGAGTTCTATAGTATTTTGTCGCGCCGCTCGTGTCCGGTGTAGACACGGTGTAACATTGGGTTTTGCTTTGTTTCACAGAACTAATCGTTGCCTGGGTTGCGTACGTATGCGTGGGGTGGAGCTATCAAAATAGGGGCGAGACCCTTTTGGGGTAGGGGCGTGTTTGTTTTGGTGATTCGAAATATCAACATTGGCTACCAGAAATCACTTAACCCACCTTTAAGTTGAAGTACTAAAATTACAATAAAACGGAAAATTTAAATAAAGATGCAAAAATATATTTAGAAAATAAAACAAATAAAAGTGACAGACGGGCATAAAATTACTAAAACTAACCTAAAATTAGAACTGAAAGCAAAACTAAAAGCTAACTCAAAATTGTAATAAATACAATTGTAGTGCTGAATATAAGCAATATTGTGTATATATAATAATAAGATCCATTATTAATAGTTCACCACCAATAATAACCGAGAACCAAATCATTGTATTAGAATGACTTCTGAAGGATCATGTGACACTGAAGACTGGACTAATAATGCATAAAATTCAGCATTGCCATCACAGGAAAAACGATCTGACGAAATTAAGTAAAAGCAACATGTATTGCTATTATTTCATTATAGAACATGTTTTATTAGTGCCTAACATTATTTTGGAGAGATCCTTTGACGCAGCTCTGGATAGTTGCTAGTGAAGGGCTAGAAAAGCGTTTTCCTTCTTCATTAATGTCCTCCTGATGGAATCAAGAAAATACTTCATACACATTCTCCAACCTCAACGTACACTCCTAATCTGAATAATGATCAGTGACCCTGGAACTGCCGGCATTGCCCCTGCCCAGTGCGAAGAGGGATATTTCAGACCAGAGAACAGGTGGACACCAGCCATGGGAGACGGTTCAACCGGCTTGCCCACAAAAAGGGGTCAGGCTGGGCCACACGTCACATAAATCAATCTGACGTGTTCACCCAGGCCTACACTGGCACAGGCCAACCCGCGGCCCGAGCCCCATGCCCACTGAGCTACTGGCTGTGGCGCTATTTTGATGCATGGTTCAGGGGTGCATTTGGAATGGGTCAGCTGACTTTGATCCAGGGCCTGGCTGGAGAGACTTCAGGTGCCTTCTGGTTCCACGATATCATGCCAGTGGTATGAGCTCCGCTGCAGGGGAATCGGGCGCACTGAAAGAGATCCTGGTGGGCAGCAGAATGAATGTGCAATGGCATGTGCAGTTCAGGACGTCAGTCACTGCAGATTCTCATCTCATGTACGTACTTTAGATACCAGAGATTTTTCTTTATGACACTTACCCAATTATTATTTCTCAAATGAAATGAGGGAAAATGATTTTTAATTATTATCTTACATCCTGTAAGTGTTGAAATTTTGCATTAACATCAGGTAGGGGGCAAGTTAACAGATTGCATATGTTGATAATTGTATACAATTTAGCATAATATGAAACAATTTATTTATTATTTAATTAATATTTAAAAATAAATTGGCCACCTTTTTGTGGATTACTCTTTACAAACTATTTTTACAAACTGAAAATAGTTTTACTCTTTTAAATGTACTGAAAAGTCTATAACATTATTAATTTATTATCATTACTACTCTCATTATTAATCAATAAAACTATCTTCTTTTTTTTTAGCATTAACAGTGAAAATGTTCAACAGCTTTAAAAAAAAAACAGAAAAACCTTATCTTGAGGAATATTCACTGGATAAAAAAAAATGTGAATGGCTAGGTCTGGTCTCCCGTTTTGTATTTCCCCCCTCTTCTATTTCAAATGATTTTATGATTAGCCATGACACTGGAAATGGGGTCTTAAGTTTCTAGATGTTCCTTATTTGGTCCAGCATGTTTAAATTAGGTTTTTCTGAGTTGTGTAAATTGTGATTTACCATTTCAGATGAGTCACACAATCTGGTCAAGTTGCCATTACAAGACAAACAGATATATATATATATAATAGATATTATATATATATTATGGGGAAAAAACTAGATCTCCGAAGGGAAAAAAAGGAAACAAATGGGAGAAATTTGAAGTCTGCATGTCAAGATAATGTCAAATTTGGTCAAAATTCTTATGGGCTTTCAACTTTTCTCTTTGGTTATGTTATTCGTGTTTGCATTGAAGTTTTTCATATTTTCTTTCAAATAATTCATTAATGGTTTGCTAATCTCAAGAGTGGATGAAAGGACTTAATTCCAACTAAATGATTTATACAAGTGCTTCTGAAACTAACCCTTATTAAATGAATAACTCCTGCCAGTAAACCGTGGGTATCTATCTTTTAAAAAGTTGAGGGGACACCTGAGAATTCTGCAAGAAATAAGAATAATTCCTCAAAAAGAAAATTGCCTGGCTGAACTAGAAGGATTAAAAGTAATTGTAATTTCCCAAACATTCGGTTTGCGAGTGCTGCTGTCTGTAAAAAGATGATAAAATACTCAATGCCCCCTGTCTCTTAACTTCATCAATAGTCAATCAGACCAGCAGTTTTAGTCAACCACCGAAGAAGCTTCATATCAGAAATTAACTTACAGTTCTCCGAGGCCTCAGCGAGCATATGCACAAGGACACTTTGAGGTTACTCTCCACCAACTGTCACCCATTTGATTTTCATCAGCATATTTGATGGCAAATATCATAAAGTTTGCTCTAGGTCATGGACAGCACAAAAACACTGACAATTTGTTGTAAACCGTTGATTATGCATAACATGTTCAGAAAGGTTTTTGGCAGAGATTAAAACAAACAGCTTGTATGCATGATACCTTGGCATACCGAACGGGGGAATAATATGCATAATGGGAGTGAAAGGTAATCTTAAATTCATATTTTGCAAAGTCTTCATTTATTTAAAGGTAAGGTCAAAACATGTTTTAGATACTGATATTCTGTTAGGCATGCACTTTTAGACAGCAACTTATAGTACACTTTCTGTCGCAACAAGGCGGTTGCCAAGTTGGTGAAAAGCAACCTTTTTCCAATAGTATGACAGCAGCTCAGGAGTAACAACCTACTTTTTCAGTGACGCAAATTAGGAGGGCTAAAATAAAATTCCGTCCATCTCATATTTAACACTGGAAAGTCGAAGTCTAATACTACTACTATTAATAATAATTGTTTAATAAAAGAAAGAAAGAAAGAAAGAAAGAAAGAAAATTAAAAAGTACCATGACTTGAACTGAATAATGACATTATCTTTGTAGAACTGCTTTACAGCAGAATACAAATGTCTCATATTTGATGAAGTTTACATAATTGATTCAGTTATTTTACTGTGATGATTCTGCTTTGAAACAATCTGTATTATAAAAAGCACTATATAAATAAAGGTGACTTGAAAGAGTTAAATCCAACCATTAAATAAAAAGTATAAATGTCAGTGTTTTGTCATGCCTACAACACTAAATACGCTGTATAACAACATATTTAAATGCTGCTGTTCATCACTTTTCTCAATAGTTTAAAAAAAATGTGGGTATTTAATTTTTTAAGCACTGTATTCTGTTATATTAATATTAATTTAAAATATTAATTATATTAAATGAGATACTGCCCCCTAAATATCATCACTGGAGCTATATAACTTGCCATATTGCTTACTGATTTTTAAAAGGGTAGCAAGACTGTAGATTAACACTTATTCTAATATAATATGAGAAGTTTGAGTATCTTTAGCAACACTGGTGATAATTCATGACTTTCTCCATTTGGAGATTTAACCAGAAATCCCCGTTAACCACTATGCCACGATATCAACCACATTCACCTGGATGAAAACCAAGAATTGAAGTAAAAACCTCAAACACAGCCCCGAGCGCAGGTATCTGAAAGCTGATCAGTGCTGGCCACTTTAAAAGGCCAATTCAAACAGTCCTCAACTACAGTAACTCTTTACAACAAACTGTCCCAAATATTAAGGCAAAAAGCATTCGCAGATGCTAAACAAACCCAATGCATTTTCCAAACCATCTTTTTTTTCACAAATATGCATGTTTATCCTGTCATCACCGAGATCTCAATATGTATGCACACTTCTGCCAATTTAAATCCCGTGTCACTTTCCAAGCTTCGGGATGTGAGAAGCGAGATTATCCTGGGGGCATTCAATTCCATGCCACTGACCTTACTCTGGCCTCTGAGTGAGAGGCCTCATGCCATTAGCGCGAGGGAAAGGCTTTTAAAGGAAATCTAATCTCGTCTGCATCTGATCTGTCCACTTCAGAGTGGAGGAACCTGGCCTGGGTATTACAGCAAACATCCTCTGTCGCTGTATCCCTTTCTTCAGCGTTCAATACTCCCCCTCCACTGTAGGACCCATTTCTGTAACAAACTCCCTGCAACAGGTCTGACCAGCGGCTGCAATTTCACTCAGAGCGCTTGCCCTCCGAACCTGATGTACAGCAGCACTCGACTGTATCCACACACTCACCTGAGCTCAACACAGGCGCCAGTGTTCAGGAACGTGTCACGGTTTTCTCTTTTTATTTTGGTTAATTGTGGGTAAAGTGTTTCGCTGACAGGTTGCGGTGAGGGGTATCAGCTGAGATCATCCCACATTCAGTACCTGCAGAGGCTCAAAACATAAACCACAAATCCTTTTGGATGTAGTCACAGGTGATTACAGATCGTTTAACCTAAGATCTAAACATGCTTGATGGGCATTATGAATAAAGCAGATTTTATCAGTTCATGTCTGCTCTGATTTGACCAGATATAGTAACTGGAACAGAAGTTCCCATGTTTCAGCAATTAATTCATATACAATATTACACTGACATGAGCTTATCAGGATCAATACAGTATATGGAAAAATAAAAAAAACAGGTATGCATATTATGGATATTGTGAGAGCAATATAAAGTTATTCATAGTTCATAATACATCAATTATTATGCAGGGCATTCCAGTACCATTTTATTTCTGTTGTAACTAAACTAAACACAAAATAGAGCAAGAAACAAACAATTCTGCTGTGATTTATGCAAGTACTTTTATAAAGACGCTCAGACAATTAAAAATTATTCAGAATATCTTTTACAGAATTATTTACAGAAAGATGGAATCTATGATATTTTGACTTTTTTTTCTTTTTTCTGATATGTATAAATCATCATATAGTCTTCTGGATGGGGTGTTATAAAGTATAAAGTTATAAAGTAAGACAAACCAACACATTTTTGGGAAAAATAAATAATAAATAAATCATCATATCCACTGATAACACTTACTGATGTTTGTTCTTTTCCCTACCAAAATAATATCACTGGCTTTTGTTAGCTAAAGGGATCTCACAAAAACTAACAGAATGGTAAGCGATATTGAGGACACATGCAAGAAAAACTATTACTAACTATTACTAATAAAAGTATTACAAATCATAATAATAGAAAATCATACTAGTTATAATAATTAAATAATAGCACTAGAAAATATAAATGAATATTAAAAGTTAAGATTATTTAAATGCACCCCTACATTCACTTAATTGTGATAAAAGCTAACTAGTATCATGCCAATCTTTTTTAAAAATCCAGTATATGAAGATATATGATAGGGACATAAGAATGTTATACAATGTTATGTAATAAATGCTTGTAGTGATGTTTGCTTAAGCTAATATAGTAATATAACAGTGGGAAGGCATAACTCCCAATGCTAAGATTATGCATTATTTTACTATTACAAACTTCAATCAATGAAATAAGTTTTCTGAATAGCACTTCTCATTTAGTGAGATAAATGCAGAAAATAGAAAGAATCTAGCACACGTCTTGCTGAGATCGTAATCAGTTCCTCATCGCTCTGGTTTTCTCATCCTGTTCCCTCTTGCTCAGGTTATTTTTGGAGTCATTTTTGGAAGCTCCTTGACCTGCACAGAGCAGCACCATCATATTCAAAGAACCCTCCCTTGCCAACACCCCTCATTTACAACCCATTACTCAGTTCTGCTCAGCTGAACCACATACATATATTCTTCAAGGCCTGGTTAAACTTAATTATTAGGTTAACAAGCTCCCTTCTCTCCAAATGATGATCCGCTGAATTCTAGGGATTTGTTCAGGAGGGTGAACCAATAACTGGCTAGGCACAAAGGACAGAGGCCTTCGAATTAGCACAAAATAATCACTAAAAATTGCTTTGCATATTCAATCACTTAGAAGACTGCCAAAGTAAACAAACACACAAAAAAAGCCTTTAAATGAACTAACAATTCCTCAAGTAAACAATCAAACAGTCGAACACTCCGACACTGTTGTGAATCGCAGTCAGCCCTGACAGACACATCAAAACAAAATATGCACATAAAGTCCAGAATCAGAGACAATTGTTTCTTTACTGCTCCACATTAAAGACGTAAGATATGCGAGCACAATCCAAATCAGTTGTAATGAAGGTTTACTTTTTTTTATTTAGTCATTTAAATACTATAAAGCAAAAGACGTGTTTTTTTTAAAGACCATCTGCGTTACATATATTGCTGGCATCATACAACTCATGTAAGCTAATTAATTACAACTGCTCAAGAGGCAGTCACATGTCACTGTTGTAGCACATCGATGGCACTTAAACATACTTCATTAGCTTGACGTTGATGTGTGAGTTTGTGCATGGATTCCACTGAGCTGTCAGTTTACATCTGCTCTTGCGGCTGTTTAGACTGATTTTCATCAAAGACAACTGTGTTTATCTTTCTAGCTTCTCTATACATGTAGGTCATCATGAAAACTGTCATCTATAGTGTTATTAAAACACAAAACTTACAACCTAATATCGAGCAATCAAGGAAATGTACATGGTATATGTGTAACATACAACAACAAAAGTAATATATAAATTAATATTATTTTTTTATATAAATATTTGAATAGTTTGTGCACAAACTATAAAAAAATATTTATATAAATAGTATAGAAATATATCAAATGTTATATAAAAAATTAGAAGTGTGCAAATTGATGAATCTATACAAGTACGACAGATGTAGGATCTGTCTCACAACAGACCCACCTACATGATGGAGACACACACATCAAACCAGCACATTCCATGGAAGGTTGTTGAGGTTCGTTTCTCCAGCCATCTGTAGTCGTAAAACTCATGCTCCATCGAGTAAGGTGAAAGCATTCCCTGGACCGTTTGGCTATATCTCAAGATAAGCTAAAAGGGACAGTACTTTAACGGTGCTTAAAAATGTTTTACGGGCTTGCAAAGAGCAGATAGAAATACCCCTCAGGACCAGTGGACGCATAAATTGCTAAAATCAGATCAACAAAAGAGACAATTTTATAGCTCCCTGTCCCGCAGGAGACTTTCCAGGAAATGTCCAGAGCTGACCTGATAGTGACCGGAGAACTCGACACTTTTCCCCCACATTCCAAGGAAAGAGACAAGATGTCGTTTGACAATCGTTTGCTAATAATTGAAAGTATAAAATGAGCAGAGCATAGAATCACAAAATAGTAGGTGTTTGTTGCTATATATATATATGCTTGACGTGGTCATGTAATCGGTGACTGCAACTTTAACCCGGTGTTTAATTACGCCCTTTTAGGAAATAAGGATATTAAAAACTGGCCCACAATATGTGAAGTTAATCGTTGACGAATTGAAAACCAGAAATGCAGAAGGTGACATGAAGTAGACATTTAAATAGTATGTACAATATTGGCATTAAGGAGACTTTATAGACGTATATTATGATTATATTGGTGGACTAATATAAAGAGAGTCTCTGGTTTATGTTGCACACTCGCGCCCTTTCAAGAAGTCGATGGAAGCACAGCGTCAGGGGACGGAAATTATGCCACAGAGCAAAAAAACCCGAAGGCAGAAGATCCATGGGTTTTGGTTAGCTAGCTGCTTGCAACTTCTTGCGGCTCTCGCTGGTCGCTTGTGTTAGGAGCACTGCATGCGTGCTCACATTTACCAGCAAAAGCGACCAGCAAACTAAAACTCAACACTTCAGTGATACCTCGTTGAAATCGTCAACAAACTTGAAAATCTAAGGATGTTCTCAGCAGATGGCTTAGCCGCCCTCTACTGTATCACAACTCACGAGGGGTTCCAAAGGACATCATCTGACGTCACCGCAGTCACAGTGACGGGGTTTCCCTCAAAGACCTCCAGGAAGCCCGCAGCAACCGCGGAGTCAACTCAGCTGTCAACCAGCGGAAAGCAAGTAAACAACATTTCTATGGTCTGCTGAACGGGTGAATTTAGATGCGTTGCTTTGTGAATTCTTAAGGTGAATTCCCATCACTCGTGAAAACGAGAGAGAACTATGAAACTCAGAACTCCGGTTAACAGACTTCCTTCCTAATGAAAACTGTAGTTTGTGTGTTTAGCTTAAGTTATGATGATCTAGAATAGCCAATAAATTTCCCATGTGTCATTTATAAGAAAGCAATTGTCTCGTGTCAGATAATTTTGTGTCAACTTATTGCCAAAGATCCTGCTTGTTACCTTAGCTCGTCGCTTACGATAATAAATTACACCTCTGTTAGAGCTCACAAATAATAATAACGATTCACCCGTGGCCAGGGAAGAATACAAAATTTCATATTCAATTGGTAAAGATACACTGACATCAACTTCTCGCGGGATCGAGTAGTGATAAAAGTATAAACTATTTGAAGTCAAAATTCAGTTTTGATCAGGTGGACCTCGAATGCTCAGATCGAGTTCTTTTAAAACCTGAGCTAGAAATAAACCTGAATGAATTAATGATTAATTCCCTTACAACTAAGTAAATTATTACAAATGGTGGAGAATGCGGGTAAGATTGACTGAAAAATTAATGATACCAAGATAATATTATGAATTTTGTCTAATTTTTATCCGGAAAATAGATAAAAGACAAAAGAAACTGAATTTGTTGTTATTTTGGTTATGTATGTTAGCACGGAAGAGCGTGTTGTTTGAATATAAAACTCGAGTTGTTCTTTAAAGAATTGAACTGCAGAAAAACGTTTTAATTTGTCCAATGAGACAAAATAAGTCGCGTCAGAGCGCACTAGAAAGAAACGGGCGTTTTTCCCCGTTTACTTTCTATAAGAGGCCTTCAGAGTTTGATTTGTATAAGTGCGTGTTCCACTTTCAAATGCAGAGCTCTGCTATTGTCTCCCCAGTCTGAGGAAATCAGTGTAGCTAGCTGACAACCCTCTTGACATTTAATTCACTAGAAACTAGTGGACTTGAAACGCGGTGCTCAGGAAGAGTGTCCGGACGATATTCACTTTGGGAGAATTATGAAAACTGGATAAAATTAAATCTTGGTTAAATCCACGTGTGTTTTGTCTGTAATAATATGTGCTGATATCCGCCGAAGATATCGTTGTTAATTGCAATAAATCTGTATGTTAATTCACCTCACTCTGACGAGTTGAGTGCTAGATAGGAATATAAATGGTGTTTTTTTGTGGTGGTGTAAAGTGCAAGACGCGCCGACGTCTCACTGACAACCACAGCCAGGAAGTTCATGCTGTGGACGTTGCCATAGTAACAAGTCGTAAACCGGATGTCGAAGGAAACCGTTTCCGGAGGGAACTTCCAGCGCCATTTTGAGCTGTTTGTAAACAGATAGCCGAGCCAAGCTAATAGCATTGAAGGCTAGTGGTTAGCACGTAGCATTTGTGTGGTCTCACATGCAGAAAAGTGTTGCAGTGTAGAAGGGACTCGAGCAGGTACACCTGACGTCTTTCGCTATTTCGCCTTTCTCATCTCTCTCTGTCCTCTTCTCCTCCCATTGAAAAGAACAGACAGATGCAAACTGTATAAACCTTATTGCAACGTGATTTTAACCAAAAACGTCAGATGAGCGATCTCACAAGTACTTATAATCACGTTGGTTTAAAAGGTTGGATTCTCCACTTCAGCGGAGGTATATACAGTAACTGCTATTTTTTTTTTTTTTTTTTTTTTTTTTTTCCGTGGTGGTGTTAG